>CAKMRH010000033.1:0-30099 GCA_928085145.1 Nezara viridula | reverse complement strand
GTTCTGCGCATGCGCTTGATTTGAATACCCACATTTCACGTCGTGTCCCACAGTTTTACTATTTTTTAGTAGAATAAGTGCTCAATTTTACTTTTTTTAAAAAAAACTAGTTAAGCAGACATCAAAACAACAACAATGGACTAACACCACAGTGAGTAGTGTTGTTATTTACTGTGTACTATTACAGACAGTGAATTTAGTGATTTAGCGTCTATAGGCTTAATCTCTATAGCCATAACAGCTGACGGCTCCCCTCTCCAGTTGTGGCTCTGCCACGTAACTGGCTGTTTCTCAGCCGGTGGTTCATCCATTGTAATAACACGCAGACGTAGTTTTATTTATTTATTTATTTTTTTTTTCCCTTTATTTTTTTTTATATGCGATATTATCACCAAGTAATGTCAACTAAGAGGTCCCATTCAGTTGGCTCTACCCCACGTAATTCACCGCCTAAACAGAAAACACGTCGTAGTAAGCGATTAACACCCCCCGGAACTCCTCCAGCGAACACTCAAGAATCTGTGTCTCAACCACTGCCAAGTACGTCTTCACAAGAAATGGAATCTCCATTTTTTACACCTAATCCATACCAGGTGCTTGAAAATGACAGGGAAGAAATGGAAGATGCACCTATACCTCGAGAACCACGCCCACCTCCTATCTTTGTCAAAAATTTGAGAAATTTCCAGTTGTTGTGTACTCAACTTAATAAAATCTGCCCAGGTAGCTATACATGCCTAAACAGAATAAACGATACAAAAATAATACCGGCCACACCTGAAGCGTACCGAAAAATCGTAAAATATTTAACAGACACAAATGCGGACTTTCACACATACCAGTTGAAACAGGAAAGAGCACTACGAGTTGTAATAAGAAATTTACACTCCTCAACCCCAATAGAAGTGATTAAAGAAGAGTTAACGGCGTTAGGGTTCAAAATACGTCAGATAACCAATGTTTTAAAAGAAAATAAAGAACAACCAGGTGTAAAGAATAAAATCCCATTGCCCTTATTTTTCGTTGATCTAGAGCCATCGCCTGGGATCGAAAAAATATACGATGTGCATAGAATTTTCTACACCAGCGTAAAGGTCGAAAAACCGTACCCAAAAAGAGAGTTCATCCAGTGCCATAATTGCCAAGCATATGGCCACACCAAGTCTTATTGCCACCACTTACCACGCTGCGTGAAATGTGGTAAAACACACAAGTCTGGCGAGTGTAATAAACCAATTACAGAACCAGCAGTCTGTGCCCTATGCCTGGAAGGCCATCCAGCCAACTACAAAGGCTGCCAAATTTATAAAAATCTCAAAGCGAGATATATGAAACCCAGGGACCCTGATGATACACCTAAACCAAGAAGAGGACCCGCTAAAATTGTGAACTCTAAGGTTTCTTTTGCCAAGCTACTTGGGGGTAGAGACCCGACTAATGTATGTGAGGCCCTGCCGCAAGAACAAACTCAACCCCAATCTCAATATCCTATCCCACCTAATGTACCTAATCAACAACAACCTCACCAACATCAAATCCAATATGTTCCTCCACCGCCTAATGCTACAGATCTAACCAGCTTATTGACATCCTTTCTTTCAGAATTTAAATCCCTTGTTACCCCACTGATATCACTTCTCACTAACCTAGTATCTCACCTTATCCCTCCTTTAAAAAATCCTTAAATGACTTCCATCAAACCCATATCCATTCTCCTTTGGAATGCGAATGGTGTTAGAAATCACATACACGAACTAACAGCCTTACTACAAGACAAGAACGTAGACGTAGCCCTAATAACGGAAACTCGACTGACTAAAAAACAGCTCCTAAAAATACCACAATACATAACTTACCGTACCGACCATCCTGACGGTAGAGCACATGCCGGTACTGCAGTCATTGTGCACCAATCCCTCTCCCATCACCTACTCCCACTGCCTACACACGATTTCCTACAATCCACCGCAGTCGTAATCAAAACCTTCTCCTTTCCTATTACCGTTGCATCAGCGTATTGCCCTCCAAACCAATCCATCTCCAATATCCAATTTAGTTCCTTCCTCATTTCCTTAGGACATCATTTCATCTTGGGTGCAGACTTAAACGCCAAACATCAACAATGGGGTTCAAGAACCACGAATTCTCGTGGTCGAACATTGCTGTCTGTACTCAATTCCCAAAATTTTACCCTTCTTCCACCCAACTCACCTACCTACTGGCCCACTGATCCTAACCGTAATCCCGATATCCTCGATTTCTTTATCCATAATGGTTTAGGTGCTCTCAACCATTCCGTTGCCCGTCTTGACGAGCTTTCCTCAGACCACAGCCCATTAATACTCCAAGTATCACTAGCTCCTATTCCTAAACCCTCTCCTCCGTCCTTCATCAGAGGCCCAGTTAACTGGAAACTCTTTCATCAAATCCTCTCCGATAAAATTGACCTCAGAGTAACCCTGAAAACCTCTGAAGACCTGGACAATGCAGTACATTCCTTCACTACCAAAATTCAAGAAGCAGTCTGGACTGCTTCCTCCCCTGATCACTCCTCAAAAATCCTTAAGAAACATAATTTACCTCAACACCTCCTTGACCTAATCCACATAAAACGCCGTGCCAGATTATTATGGCAACGTACCAGACATCCAGCCGACCGCCACTCCTACAATTATCACTGTAAAAAATTAAAAAAAGAATTAGCCACCTTCAGATCCCAATCATTCAATTCCTACCTCACCACACTCTCTGCTCATGATAATTCCCTTTGGAATATCACCAGAAAAATCCTCAAATCCCATCATATTTCCCACCCTCTTCGACGAGATGATGGCTCCTGGGCAGCATCTGATGAAGATAAAGCCGAGGAATTTGCCAAACACCTTTCCTATACTTTCGCTCCTCATCCAGAATCCCATCCCAGCCACACAGTAAAAGTAGAAGAATCCCTCTCAATACCTATCCCACTCTCCTTACCACCTAAAGCTGTTAATCCCTCTGAGGTCAAATACCTTTTACGGAAAATCACACCTCGCAAATCTCCTGGATATGACCTTCTAACCCCACAGATCCTTCGACAACTTCCATCTAAAGCCATCACATTTCTTACATATATATACAATTGCATCCTACGAACTACCCACTTCCCTCTTTTATGGAAACATTCCACCATCGTCCTCTTCTTGAAACCAGGCAAACCTTCCAACAATACAGCATCCTATAGACCAATTAGCCTACTCCCAATCCTCTCAAAAATTTTTGAAAAGATCCTACTGAAACGAATCCTACCTATAATTGAATCCTATAACCTTCCTACTCATCAATTCGGATTTCGTTCCCAACATTCCACTGTCCAGCAAGGACTCCGAGTTGTTGACCATATATCCTCAACCCTAGAAAGCAAGCAGTATTGCTCGGGTGCATTTCTGGACATAGCGCAAGCTTTTGACCGGGTATGGCACGCCGGATTACTCTTCAAGCTTAAAATCCATCTACCACAGTCCTTATACCTAGTACTCCGATCCTATCTTTCCGACCGCTCCTTCCGAGTTCGCTGTGGCACCGAATTCTCCGACTGTTACTCAATTGAGGCTGGCGTTCCTCAAGGCAGCGTCTTGGGCCCCATCCTTTACATTCTCTTTACCGCTGATATTCCTGTCCATCCCGATACCCTCCTGGCAACTTTCGCTGATGACACTGCTATCCTTTCTTCCAACTCAGATCCTGAAACAGCGTCCGCAAACTTACAAAGGCACCTCTTCCTGATTGAACACTGGTGTAAGAAATGGCGCATTAAGGTAAACGAATCTAAATGTAAACACATTACCTTCACCCTTCGGCGTAATACCTGCCCACCAGTTTATTTTAACTCCATCCAGCTTCCTTTCTCAGATACAGTCCGGTATCTTGGCTTTCTCTTAGACAGACGACTAACATGGAATCCACATACTCGACTTAAAAGACAGGAACTTAACAGACGATATGGCCAGCTATATAGACTACTGAATAGAAAATCTAAACTTTCTGGTGAAAACAAATTACTGATCTACAAGACAATACTGAAACCCATCTGGACTTACGGACTAGAACTATGGGGAACAGCCAAATTTTCTAACATCAAACGCATTCAATCCTTTCAGTCTAAAGTCCTCCGTACAATAGTCAATGCTCCCTTCTATGTAACCAATAAAACCCTACATCATGACCTTAATATCCCATTTATTCTTGATCTTATCCCAGCCAAATTTTCCAAATTTCACCAGAACCTTTCTCATCACCCAAATCCCGTTGTACAATCCCTATCAAGCACCACCCATCCCTACAATCCCCTTCGTAGGTTAAAGCGGCAGTGGCCACGAGACCTTTTGTAAATATGGATATTTTGGAGTTCTAGCAATGGCCAGATTCTCCACTCAAGTCATGAGTGTCTGTGGCTGTAGCGCTCTTACTCATCCTCCGCTGGTTTAAAATACCAGTGAAGTGGCTGAGGGAGAAGCGTAGGGATCTCCTAGGCCTCCCTTTTCCCTCCACATGTGGAGGGGACAGGATTGGTTCGGAGATCACCTGGCAAATTGTAAATAATGTATGTTTTATATAAGGTGTTTGTTTTACTTTTATTTCTATTTTTATTTACTTATGTGTATATATATTATTTTTTTTTCTTTACTCTTTTGTTCTTTCTTCTTATTCTTTTGTTATTACTTTATTTATTTATATTTTTGTATATACGGTATGAATGCAATCTCTGAACTCTATTATAAGTGTCCTTAACTGTGACAAATTGTAATATTTCTGAATAAAGTGTTTTAATAATAAAAAAAAAAAAGTGCTGGTCACAGCAATAATATTTTATATATAGCATTTCCAAGTCAATTTCAACCTTTTCCAAGTCAAATTCAACCTTTTCCAAATCAAATTAAACTTTTTCCAAGTCAAATTCAACCTTTTCCATTTCAAATTAACCTTTCCATTTCAAATTCAACCTTTTTTTATTTATTTAATTATCTTTAATTTTTCGATGCGTGGGTCTGTTATCGTATGAGTAGTTTTTTAAAATAATCTCCTTTTTAAGATTACGTGACTGCGTTTCGAATTATTTAAGTTTTTTTTTATTTATTCGATATAAGGGTGTATTTTTATGTTTCCCGATCAGTAAATTTTTAAAATGACATCTATTTTATGTTTACGCCACTGTGTTTTGATTTATTTAAGTTTTTAGAATTTATCCAATATAAAGGTCTACTTTTTTGTTTCCGGAGCCGAAGATTTTGAAAACGACCTCCATTTTAAGATTAGGCCACCGCGTTTCGACTTATTTGAGTTTTTCGGATATTTTTCATATGAGGGTGTATTTTTATGTATCCGGAGCTGTAGATTTTGAAAATGACCTCCATTTTAAGATTAGGCCACCGCGTTTCGACTTATTTGAGTTTTTCGGATATTTTTCATATGAGGGTGTATTTTTATGTATCCGGAGCTGTAGATTTTGAAAATGACCTCCATTTTAAGATTAGGCCACCGCGTTTCGACTTAGTTGAGTTTTTCGAATATTTTTCATATGAGGGTGTATTTTTATGTTTCCGGAGCTGTAGATTTTGAAAATGATCTCCATTTTATGATTACGCCACTGCGTTTTAACTTATTTAAGTTTTTCGAATTTATCCAATATTAAGGTCTACTTTTATGTTTCTTGAGCCGTAGATATTGAAAATGACATCCATTTAATGATGACGCCATTGCATTTTGACTTATTTAAGTTTTTCGAATTTATCCAATTTAAAGGTCTACTTTTATGTTTTCGGAACCGTAGATTCTGAAAATGACCTCTATTTTATGATTACGCAACTGCGTTTCAACTTATTTAAATTTTTAGAATTTAACAAGTATAAAGGTCTAATTTTATGTTTCTGGAGCAGTAGATTTCCCCCATTTTGTAAATGACCCAATTTAAAGTTTATGCCACTGTTTTGGATTATAAAAGTTTCTTTTTTTACTTTTTCGGTATAAGGATCTACTTATATGTTATCCGAGACATATTGAATTTTTTGTAATCTTTAATATTTAAATTTATCTAATATTTAAGCTCCATTTTATGATTAAGCCGCTGCATCTTGATTAATTAGGCTTCATTTTGGATTTTTTCAATACAAAGTTTCATCAATATGTTTTCGAGTATGAATAAATAAATAAATATTATGAAGCTAAAGTAAAATTAACCACAGAATACAAACTAAAAAGCCGAAAAGCAACTGGTAATAAATTTAATCTTCCGTATTCAGATTTTTCAGCTAATTGTTCGAAATCTTATAATTTTGTGATAGGAGACCACAACATTAAAAAAGATAACTAAAATTAAATTAAAAATGAGACAATACATATTTTATTTATTTTGAGTAGATATTTTTATTTATTTATTGAAAAATAAATTAATCCTTCGTATTATGTTTTTTATTCGAAGGAAAAATCAAAAACACTTAACAAAACCGAAACACAGTGGCCTAATCTTAAAATGTAAGTCGTTTTAAAAACTAAGGCTCCGGCATCATAAAAGTAGACCTTTAAATTGGATAAATTCAAAAAACTTGAATAAGCCGAAACGCAGTGGCGTAATCTTAAAATGGAGGTCATTTTCAAAATCTACGACTCCGGAAACATAAGAATACACTCTTTTATGATAAAAATCCGAAACACTTAAAGAAATCGAAATGCGGTGGCCTAATCTTAAAATGGAGGTCGTTTTCAAAATCTACGGCTCCGGAAACATAAGAATACATCCTCATATGAAAAAAATCCGAAAAACTCAAATAAGTCGAAACGCGGTGGCCTAATCTTAAAATGGAGGTCATTTTCAAAATCTACAGCTCCGGAAACATAAAAATACACCCTCATATAAAAAAATCCGAAAAACTCAAATAAGTCGAAACGCGGTGGCCTAATCTTAAAATGGAGGTCATTTTCAAAATCTACGACTCCGGAAACATAAGAATACACTCTTTTATGATAAAAATTCGAAACACTTAAAGAAATCGAAATGCGGTGGCCTGATCTTAAAATGGAGGTCGTTTTCAAAATCTACGGGTCCGGAAACATAAGAATACATCCTCATATGAAAAAAATCCGAAAAACTCAAATAAGTCGAAACGCGGTGGCCTAATCTTAAAATGGAGGTCTTTTTCAAAATCTACGGCTCCGGAAACATAAGAATACATCCTCATATGAAAAAAATCCGAAAAACTCAAATAAGTCGAAACGCGGTGGCCTAATCTTAAAATGGAGGTCATTTTCAAAATCTACAGCTCCGGAAACATAAAAATACACCCTCATATAAAAAATATCCGAAAAACTCAAATAAGTCGAAACGCGGTGGCCTAATCTTAAAATGGAGGTCATTTTCAAAATCTACGACTCCGGAAACATAAGAATACACTCTTTTATGATAAAAATTCGAAACACTTAAAGAAATCGAAATGCGGTGGCCTGATCTTAAAATGGAGGTCGTTTTCAAAATCTACGGGTCCGGAAATATAAGAATACATCCTCATATGAAAAAAATCCGAAAAACTCAAAGAAATTGAAATGCGGTGGCCTAATCTTAAAATGGAGGTCGTTTTCAAAATCTACGGCTCCGGAAACATAAGAATACATCCTCATATGAAAAAAATCCGAAAAACTCAAAGAAATCGAAACGCGGTGGCCTAATCTTAAAATGGAGGTCGTTTTCAAAATCTACGGCTCCGGAAACATAAGAATACATCCTCATATGAAAAAAATCCGAAAAACTCAAATAAGTCGAAACGCGGTGGCCTAATCTTAAAATGGAGGTCATTTTCAAAATCTACGACTCCGGAAACATAAGAATACACCTCATATGAAAAAATCGAAAACTAAAGAAATCGAAACGCGGTGGCCTAATCTTAAAATGGAGGTCGTTTTCAAAATCTACGGCTCCGGAAACATAAGAATACATCCTCATATGAAAAAAATCCGAAAAACTCAAAGAAATCGAAACGCGGTGGCCTAATCTTAAAATGGAGGTCGTTTTCAAAATCTACGGCTCCGGAAACATAAGAATACATCCTCATATGAAAAAAATCCGAAAAACTCAAAGAAATCGAAACGCGGTGGCCTAATCTTAAAATGGAGGTCGTTTTCAAAATCTACGGCTCCGGAAACATAAGAATACATCCTCATATGAAAAAAATCCGAAAAACTCAAATAAGTCGAAACGCGGTGGCCTAATCTTAAAATGGAGGTCGTTTTCAAAATCTACGGCTCCGGAAACATAAGAATACACCCTCATATGAAAAAAATCCGAAAACTCAAATAAGTCGAAACGCGGTGGCCTAATCTTAAAATGGAGGTCATTTTCAAAATCTACGACTCCGGAAACATAAGAATACACCTCATATGAAAAAATTCGAAAAACTAAAGAAATCGAAACGCGGTGGCCTAATCTTAAAATGGAGGTCGTTTTCAAAATCTACGGCTCCGGAAACATAAGAATACATCCTCATATGAAAAAAATCCGAAAAACTCAAAGAAATCGAAACGCGGTGGCCTAATCTTAAAATGGAGGTCGTTTTCAAAATCTACGGCTCCGGAAACATAAGAATACATCCTCATATGAAAAAATCCGAAAAACTCAAAGAAATCGAAATGCGGTGGCCTAATCTTAAAATGGAGGTCGTTTTCAAAATCTACGGCTCCGGAAACATAAGAATACATCCTCATATGAAAAAAATCCGAAAAACTCAAATAAGTCGAAACGCGGTGGCCTAATCTTAAAATGGAGGTCGTTTTCAAAATCTACGCTCCGGAAACATAAGAATACACCTCATATGAAAAAATTCGAAAAACTCAAAGAAATCGAAACGCGGTGGCCTAATCTTAAAATGGAGGTCGTTTTCAAAATCTACGGCTCCGGAAACATAAGAATACATCCTCATATGAAAAAAATCGAAAAACTCAAAGAAATCGAAACGCGGTGGCCTAATCTTAAAATGGAGGTCGTTTTCAAAATCTACGGCTCCGGAAACATAAGAATACATCCTCATATGAAAAAAATCCGAAAAACTCAAAGAAATCGAAACGCGGTGGCCTAATCTTAAAATGGAGGTCGTTTTCAAAATCTACGGCTCCGGAAACATAAGAATACATCCTCATATGAAAAAAATCCGAAAAACTCAAATAAGTCGAAACGCGGTGGCCTAATCTTAAAATGGAGGTCGTTTTCAAAATCTACGGCTCCGGAAACATAAGAATACACCTCATATGAAAAAATCCGAAAACTCAAATAAGTCGAAACGCGGTGGCCTAATCTTAAAATGGAGGTCGTTTTCAAAATCTACGGCTCCGGAAACATAAGAATACACCTCATATGATAAAAATCGAAAAACTCAAAGAATCGAAACGCGGTGGCCTAATCTTAAAATGGAGGTCGTTTTCAAAATCTACGGCTCCGGAAACATAAGAATACATCCTCATATGAAAAAAATCCGAAAAACTCAAAGAAATCGAAACGCGGTGGCCTAATCTTAAAATGGAGGTCGTTTTCAAAATCTACGGCTCCGGAAACATAAGAATACATCCTCATATGAAAAAAATCCGAAAAACTCAAAGAAATCGAAACGCGGTGGCCTAATCTTAAAATGGAGGTCGTTTTCAAAATCTACGGCTCCGGAAACATAAGAATACATCCTCATATGAAAAAAATCCGAAAACTCAAATAAGTCGAAACGCGGTGGCCTAATCTTAAAATGGAGGTCGTTTTCAAAATCTACGGCTCCGGAAACATAAGAATACACTCTCATATGAAAAAATTCGAAAACTCAAAGAATCGAAACGCGGTGGCCTAATCTTAAAATGGAGGTCGTTTTCAAAATCTACGGCTCCGGAAACATAAGAATACATCCTCATATGAAAAAAATCCGAAAAACTCAAAGAAATCGAAACGCGGTGGCCTAATCTTAAAATGGAGGTCGTTTTCAAAATCTACGGCTCCGGAAACATAAGAATACATCCTCATATGAAAAAAATCCGAAAAACTCAAAGAATCGAAACGCGGTGGCCTAATCTTAAAATGGAGGTCGTTTTCAAAATCTACGGCTCCGGAAACATAAGAATACATCCTCATATGAAAAAATCCGAAAAACTCAAAGAAATCGAAACGCGGTGGCCTAATCTTAAAATGGAGGTCGTTTTCAAAATCTACGGCTCCGGAAACATAAGAATACACCCTCATATGAAAAAATCCGAAAAACTCAAATAAGTCGAAACGCGGTGGCCTAATCTTAAAATGGAGGTCGTTTTCAAAATCTACGGCTCCGGAAACATAAGAATACATCCTCATATGAAAAAAATCCGAAAAACTCAAAGAAATCGAAACGCGGTGGCCTAATCTTAAAATGGAGGTCGTTTTCAAAATCTACGGCTCCGGAAACATAAGAATACATCCTCATATGAAAAAATCCGAAAAACTCAAAGAAATCGAAACGCGGTGGCCTAATCTTAAAATGGAGGTCGTTTTCAAAATCTACGGCTCCGGAAACATAAGAATACATCCTCATATGAAAAAAATCCGAAAAACTCAAAGAAATCGAAACGCGGTGGCCTAATCTTAAAATGGAGGTCGTTTTCAAAATCTACGGCTCCGGAAACATAAGAATACACCTCATATGAAAAAATCGAAAACTCAAATAAGTCGAAACGCGGTGGCCTAATCTTAAAATGGAGGTCGTTTTCAAAATCTACGGCTCCGGAAACATAAGAATACACCTCATATGAAAAAATCGAAAACTCAAATAAGTCGAAACGCGGTGGCCTAATCTTAAAATGGAGGTCGTTTTCAAAATCTACGGCTCCGGAAACATAAGAATACACCTCATATGAAAAAATCCGAAAAACTCAAATAAGTCGAAACGCGGTGGCCTAATCTTAAAATGGAGGTCGTTTTCAAAATCTACGGCTCCGGAAACATAAGAATACACCTCATATGAAAAAATTCGAAAAACTAAAGAAATCGAAACGCGGTGGCCTAATCTTAAAATGGAGGTCGTTTTCAAAATCTACGGCTCCGGAAACATAAGAATACACCCTCATATGAAAAAATCCGAAAAACTCAAATAAGTCGAAACGCGGTGGCCTAATCTTAAAATGGAGGTCGTTTTCAAAATCTACGGCTCCGGAAACATAAGAATACACCTCATATGAAAAAATCCGAAAAACTCAAATAAGTCGAAACGCGGTGGCCTAATCTTAAAATGGAGGTCGTTTTCAAAATCTACGACTCCGGAAACATAAGAATACACCTCATATGAAAAAATTCGAAAAACTAAAGAAATCGAAACGCGGTGGCCTAATCTTAAAATGGAGGTCGTTTTCAAAATCTACGGCTCCGGAAACATAAGAATACATCCTCATATGAAAAAATCCGAAATACTCAAATAAGTCGAAACGCGGTGGCCTAATCTTAAAATGGAGGTCGTTTTCAAAATCTACGGCTCCGGAAACATAAGAATACACCCTCATATGAAAAAATCCGAAAAACTCAAATAAGTCGAAACGCGGTGGCCTAATCTTAAAATGGAGGTCGTTTTCAAAATCTACGGCTCCGGAAACATAAGAATACACCTTATATGATAAAATCGAAAAACTTAAATAAGTCGAAACGCGGTGGCCTAATCTTAAAATGGAGGTCGTTTTCAAAATCTACGGCTCCGGAAACATAAGAATACATCCTCATATGAAAAAAATCCGAAAAACTCAAAGAATCGAAACGCGGTGGCCTAATCTTAAAATGGAGGTCGTTTTCAAAATCTACGGCTCCGGAAACATAAGAATACATCCTCATATGAAAAAATCCGAAAAACTCAAAGAATCGAAACGCGGTGGCCTAATCTTAAAATGGAGGTCGTTTTCAAAATCTACGGCTCCGGAAACATAAGAATACATCCTCATATGAAAAAATCGAAAAACTCAAATAAGTCGAAACGCGGTGGCCTAATCTTAAAATGGAGGTCGTTTTCAAAATCTACGGCTCCGGAAACATAAGAATACACCTCATATGAAAAAAATCCGAAAAACTCAAAGAAATCGAAACGCGGTGGCCTAATCTTAAAATGGAGGTCGTTTTCAAAATCTACGGCTCCGGAAACATAAGAATACACCTCATATGAAAAAATCCGAAAAACTCAAAGAATCGAAACGCGGTGGCCTAATCTTAAAATGGAGGTCGTTTTCAAAATCTACGGCTCCGGAAACATAAGAATACACCTCATATGAAAAAAATCCGAAAAACTCAAAGAATCGAAACGCGGTGGCCTAATCTTAAAATGGAGGTCGTTTTCAAAATCTACGGCTCCGGAAACATAAGAATACACCTCATATGAAAAAATCGAAAAACTCAAGAAATCGAAACGCGGTGGCCTAATCTTAAAATGGAGGTCGTTTTCAAAATCTACGGCTCCGGAAACATAAGAATACATCCTCATATGAAAAAATCCGAAAAACTCAAAGAAATCGAAACGCGGTGGCCTAATCTTAAAATGGAGGTCGTTTTCAAAATCTACGGCTCCGGAAACATAAGAATACACCCTCATATGAAAAAAACTCAAATAAGTCGAAACGCGGTGGCCTAATCTTAAAATGGAGGTCGTTTTCAAAATCTACGGCTCCGGAAACATAAGAATACATCCTCATATGAAAAAAATCCGAAAAACTCAAAGAAATCGAAACGCGGTGGCCTAATCTTAAAATGGAGGTCGTTTTCAAAATCTACGGCTCCGGAAACATAAGAATACACCCACATATGAAAAAAAACGAAAAACTCAAAGAAATCGAAACGCGGTGGCCTAATCTTAAAATGGAGGTCGTTTTCAAAATCTACGGCTCCGGAAACATAAGAATACACCTCATATGAAAAAATCGAAAAACTCAAAGAAATCGAAACGCGGTGGCCTAATCTTAAAATGGAGGTCGTTTTCAAAATCTACGGCTCCGGAAACATAAGAATACACCCTCATATGAAAAAAATCCGAAAAACTCAAAGAAATCGAAACGCGGTGGCCTAATCTTAAAATGGAGGTCGTTTTCAAAATCTACGGCTCCGGAAACATAAGAATACACCTCATATGAAAAAATCGAAAAACTCAAATAAGTCGAAACGCGGTGGCCTAATCTTAAAATGGAGGTCGTTTTCAAAATCTACGGCTCCGGAAACATAAGAATACATCCTCATATGAAAAAAATCCGAAAAACTCAAAGAAATCGAAACGCGGTGGCCTAATCTTAAAATGGAGGTCGTTTTCAAAATCTACGGCTCCGGAAACATAAGAATACATCCTCATATGAAAAAAATCCGAAAAACTCAAAGAAATCGAAACGCGGTGGCCTAATCTTAAAATGGAGGTCGTTTTCAAAATCTACGGCTCCGGAAACATAAGAATACACCTCATATGAAAAAATCGAAAAACTCAAATAAGTCGAAACGCGGTGGCCTAATCTTAAAATGGAGGTCGTTTTCAAAATCTACGGCTCCGGAAACATAAGAATACATCCTCATATGAAAAAAATTCGAAAAACTCAAATAAGTCGAAACGCGGTGGCCTAATCTTAAAATGGAGGTCGTTTTCAAAATCTACGGCTCCGGAAACATAAGAATACACCCTCATATGAAAAAATCCGAAAAACTCAAATAAGTCGAAACGCGGTGGCCTAATCTTAAAATGGAGGTCGTTTTCAAAATCTACGGCTCCAGAAACATAAGAATACATCCTCATATGAAAAAAATCCGAAAAACTCAAAGAAATCGAAACGCGGTGGCCTAATCTTAAAATGGAGGTCGTTTTCAAAATCTACGGCTCCGGAAACATAAGAATACACCCTCATATGAAAAAATCCGAAAACTCAAAGAAATCGAAACGCGGTGGCCTAATCTTAAAATGGAGGTCGTTTTCAAAATCTACGGCTCCGGAAACATAAGAATACACCCTCATATGAAAAAATCGAAAACTCAAATAAGTCGAAACGCGGTGGCCTAATCTTAAAATGGAGGTCGTTTTCAAAATCTACGGCTCCGGAAACATAAGAATACACCCTCATATGAAAAAAATCGAAAAACTCAAAGAAATCGAAACGCGGTGGCCTAATCTTAAAATGGAGGTCGTTTTCAAAATCTACGGCTCCGGAAACATAAGAATACATCCTCATATGAAAAAAATCCGAAAAACTCAAAGAAATCGAAACGCGGTGGCCTAATCTTAAAATGGAGGTCGTTTTCAAAATCTACGGCTCCGGAAACATAAGAATACACCTCATATGAAAATCGAAAAACTCAAATAAGTCGAAACGCGGTGGCCTAATCTTAAAATGGAGGTCGTTTTCAAAATCTACGGCTCCGGAAACATAAGAATACACCCTCATATGAAAAAAATCCGAAAAACTCAAAGAAATCGAAACGCGGTGGCCTAATCTTAAAATGGAGGTCGTTTTCAAAATCTACGGCTCCGGAAACATAAGAATACACCTCATATGAAAAATCGAAAAACTCAAATAAGTCGAAACGCGGTGGCCTAATCTTAAAATGGAGGTCGTTTTCAAAATCTACGGCTCCGGAAACATAAGAATACACCTCATATGAAAAAAATCGAAAAACTCAAAGAATCGAAACGCGGTGGCCTAATCTTAAAATGGAGGTCGTTTTCAAAATCTACGGCTCCGGAAACATAAGAATACACCCTCATATGAAAAAATCCGAAAAACTCAAATAAGTCGAAACGCGGTGGCCTAATCTTAAAATGGAGGTCGTTTTCAAAATCTACGGCTCCGGAAACATAAGAATACACCTCATATGAAAAAATCGAAAAACTCAAATAAGTCGAAACGCGGTGGCCTAATCTTAAAATGGAGGTCGTTTTCAAAATCTACGGCTCCGGAAACATAAGAATACACCCTCATATGAAAAAAATCCGAAAAACTCAAAGAATCGAAACGCGGTGGCCTAATCTTAAAATGGAGGTCGTTTTCAAAATCTACGGCTCCGGAAACATAAGAATACACCCTCATATGAAAATCGAAAACTCAAATAAGTCGAAACGCGGTGGCCTAATCTTAAAATGGAGGTCGTTTTCAAAATCTACGGCTCCGGAAACATAAGAATACACCTCATATGAAAAAAATCCGAAAAACTCAAAGAAATCGAAACGCGGTGGCCTAATCTTAAAATGGAGGTCGTTTTCAAAATCTACGGCTCCGGAAACATAAGAATACAACCTCATATTAAAAAAAACCGAAAAACTCAAAGAAATCGAAACGCGGTGGCCTAATCTTAAAATGGAGGTCGTTTTCAAAATCTACGGCTCCGGAAACATAAGAATACACCCTCATATAAATCGAAAAACTCAAATAAGTCGAAACGCGGTGGCCTAATCTTAAAATGGAGGTCGTTTTCAAAATCTACGGCTCCGGAAACATAAGAATACACCCTCATATGAAAAAATCGAAAAACTCAAGAAATCGAAACGCGGTGGCCTAATCTTAAAATGGAGGTCGTTTTCAAAATCTACGGCTCCGGAAACATAAGAATACACCCTCATATGAAAAAATCGAAAAACTCAAATAAGTCGAAACGCGGTGGCCTAATCTTAAAATGGAGGTCGTTTTCAAAATCTACGGCTCCGGAAACATAAGAATACATCCTCATATGAAAAAATCCGAAAAACTCAAAGAAATCGAAACGCGGTGGCCTAATCTTAAAATGGAGGTCGTTTTCAAAATCTACGGCTCCGGAAACATAAGAATACATCCTCATATGAAAAAATCCGAAAAACTCAAAGAAATCGAAACGCGGTGGCCTAATCTTAAAATGGAGGTCGTTTTCAAAATCTACGGCTCCGGAAACATAAGAATACACCCTCATATGAAAATTCGAAAAACTCAAATAAGTCGAAACGCGGTGGCCTAATCTTAAAATGGAGGTCGTTTTCAAAATCTACGGCTCCGGAAACATAAGAATACACCTCATATGAAAAAAATCCGAAAAACTCAAAGAAATCGAAACGCGGTGGCCTAATCTTAAAATGGAGGTCGTTTTCAAAATCTACGGCTCCGGAAACATAAGAATACATCCTCATATGAAAAAAATCCGAAAAACTCAAAGAAATCGAAACGCGGTGGCCTAATCTTAAAATGGAGGTCGTTTTCAAAATCTACGGCTCCGGAAACATAAGAATACATCCTCATATGAAAAAAATCCGAAAAACTCAAAGAAATCGAAACGCGGTGGCCTAATCTTAAAATGGAGGTCGTTTTCAAAATCTACGGCTCCGGAAACATAAGAATACACCCTCATATGAAAAAAATCCGAAAAACTCAAAGAAATCGAAACGCGGTGGCCTAATCTTAAAATGGAGGTCGTTTTCAAAATCTACGGCTCCGGAAACATAAGAATACACCTCATATGAAAAAATCCGAAAAACTCAAAGAAATCGAAACGCGGTGGCCTAATCTTAAAATGGAGGTCGTTTTCAAAATCTACGGCTCCGGAAACATAAGAATACACCCTCATATGAAAAAAATCCGAAAAACTCAAATAAGTCGAAACGCGGTGGCCTAATCTTAAAATGGAGGTCGTTTTCAAAATCTACGGCTCCGGAAACATAAAAGTAGACCTTTATATTGGATAAATTCTAAAAACTTAAATAAGTCAAAACACAGTGGCGTAAACATAAAATGGATGTCATTTTCAAAATTTACTGATCGGGAAACATAAAAATACACCCACATATCGAATTTGTCAAAAAAACTTAAATGATTCGAAACGCAGTCACGTAATCTTAAAATGGAGGTTATTTTCAAAACTAGGTACAGGACAGCATAATACTAGTCCCTAAGAAATCCGAATAGGTACAATAAATCGATATCCGTAAGTGAAAATTCTACTTAGGAGAGCATAATAATAGACTTTCATATTGGAGGGGGGAGGGGATGGCCATTATTTAAAAAAAAATATATAAAATTTACAAAAACTTAAAACATTAATTTGAAATGAAAACGGTTGAATTTGAATTGGAAAAGGTTTAATTTGAAATGGAAATGGTTGAATTGACTTGGAAAAAGTTTGATTTGATCTGGAAAAGGTTGAATTTGACTTGGAAAAGGTTGAATTTGACTTGGAAATAATTGAATATCACATAGAAATATCACACTGAAAAAATCTAAAATGTTAAAATAAATGGATATGCAACTGCGTAATCAAATTTTTTTTTGTATTTTTTAAAAGCTATGGCGTCGATAATATAGTAAGTGGCCTTCATTTCGAAAAAAATCGAAAATTGACAAAAATTCGAAAGTTGAATTTGAAATGGAAAAGGTTGAATTTGACTTGGAAAAGGTTGAATTTGAAATGGAAAAGGTTTAATTTGACTTGGAAAAGGTTGAATTTGATTTGGAAAAGGTTGAAATTGACTTGGAAATGCTATATATTACATTAGAAAATTTGTCTGTGAGAATGAATTTTCCCTATATTTCTCTTTTCATTAAACAGCTGCTTAAAATATTAATTTTCGAAAGGAAGGTCTTTCGGAAGATATTTGGTCCAGCTAAGGAGAATGATGAATGGAGAATTACACGCAACTAATAAGTAGCCAACTTATACAAGGAGCCGTATGTGGTGAAATGGTTGTACGGATGGACGAGACTTCAATTCCAAAGAAGCTGCTGAGCATGGAGCAGATGGAGAATAAAAGTGGACAGACCAAAACTGAGATGGGAAGATGGAGTAAGTGCTGATGCCAGAATTCTTGGAATCAGGAACTACTGGACGGCTACTGAGGACAGGGAACATGGAGGAAAACTCTTGAGGCAGCCAAGATCCAGAAATGGATTGTCGAGCTCAGGATGATGATGATGATCACATTAGAAAATTCGTCTTAGAGGATTAATTATTCCTATATTTATCTTATCTTAAAATAGGTGTTTTTTAGACCTTTTTTTCGCCATTCAAGGGAGGGTGCGCCCCCTGGCAGAATTCGCTAATGCTGGTCACGATAATAATTTTTATTTTATATTACATTAGAAAATTCGTCTGTGAGGATGAATTACCTCTATATTTCTCTTTTCTCTAAATAGTTGCTTTTGGAAATTTTTCCAGTTTCCAGAAGGGGGGAGGGGGACGCCCGCTTCCCAGCTGGATCTGCTAGTGCGGTGCCATGAGTTTCGATCCCTGTGAAGATTTCTCAATTCTTCCTGGGTCTCTCCTGTGTGTCTCCCTATTCGTTCCACGTTGATGAAATGAATAGAAGTAGGAGGTTCTTGGAGGACTTCAAGGTATTTTTCCCAACGATGTCATGTCCACAGTTTTAATTGGATTTCTGTGGTGATCCATGTGGAAGAACTTTCTAGAGTTTAACGGACGTACATTCAGCAATAATACAACCATGACGCCAGAATTAGGAATTATAGAAAGAAGGACATGGGAGATGCCAGCTAAGCCTGAGCTTGGAAAAAAATTATGAAGCTAAAACAAAACCCATTAATTTTGACAAAATTATTTAATATTGATTACTACTTAATTAAAGATTTCATAATAACCCTAAAAGAGTATTATTATAAACATAAATCGGCATATTATATTATTATTATTATTTCCAATCCTCGGCGGCCAGGGAGGACCGCCCCACGCGTTAGTTCTGCTCACAATTAAGATGCAATGGCGGCCAGGAGCCCTGTCACCAGAAAAATGTCACAGTATTTGGTATAGCGGAGGGCATTGGGGAGAGAATGCCCGGACCTGAGATTGGTGTCAACAACCAGCTCCTCGGCGTAATGGAGCCGAAGCAACGAGGCAGGCAGCTCCATGTCGATGGGTGGGCGGGGTAGCCGAAGGGGCTAAGCGTGTGCACAGCACCGCCGTTGCCCGGCAACCTGACATGAATCTAATGATAGAAAAATAGTCACGAGATCGAGTCCCGGTGCCGAGGGAGTTTAAATCCCCGCCCACACTCCCTGGCCCGGGAAAACCCCGTATAGCCTTAACGGCGAGGAAGGGGAGGACACAAGAAAAAAAAAAAAAAATATGCTGCATGTCGAGTTGAGAGTTGACATTTACGCTGTCCCCGAGAGGATCAATATTGAGCAGAGCGTGAAAAGTGAGAGACTTGGAGAGTGTAGTTGTCTCAGGGCCTGCCAATCCGGGAAAATACCCGCCTATTAATTAAGCAAATGAATCGGAGACATATTAAATTAAATAATATTCAAATATTACTTGATATAAAACCGCTTTTTTACTTTCACTTACCTATATAAGAAATATATAGTAAAGGAAAGTATTGCGATCGTGAAAATTTTCTGATCTCAGTTTTCAACAGAAATACACGTTTTGAGGTCCACGCAAAATGGTCTGTGTGTGTATGTGTATTGACACTCTAGCTCAAAAACGAAAAGTCGTACGAAAGTGAAATTGTATATTTAATGTTTTTATATACTAGGGATGTTACAGCAACTTTTTCGTCAAAATCGGCAAACCAGAAGTGGCACTTTATATCATGGCCTAAACACATTTTTACAATTTTCTAGAAAACAGCTCTAGCGATTTTGATTAAATTCATCATGTCAGAGTATAATTTAGCATTTTTAAATAATATTTAGTTTTTATTCTGATTGATGTCCTTTAACAGGACTTAAATGGCTAATTTTCAATATCAGCTTCCCCTAAAGTACCTTTAATTTTTTTTCGTTTGAAACAATTGACCATTTCACATTAATCTCTAATATAAAATATAGTTAAATATATAATATGAAAGAATTTGATAATTAACTAAAGGAGAAATTAAATATCGTAACGGAGAATAGTTGTAATTGAGGAACCAAAGGAAGACCAGCGCATCCGAGTTCGCCCGAAAGTTTAGAACACGTTTCCATAGTAACATGAGCTTCATATAGTACGGACTTGGACAATATTATATAAATATACATATGCGGTTTTCATAAATGCCATTGTTGCTATTTCATTGTATAGATTACAGCGATATAAATATTAAAATTTGTATATATAAGGGTACTTATACAAATAAAAATACCCACAATGAAATATAATTGTAGAAATTTCCTTTGTGTGAAAATGCTCATTTCTGCTAAGAAGAGGGTGGTAAGTGAAAATTGTGTGATGCACCACAGCAGATTGAGGTGAGATGATGTTATTGCCTTTATATAAAGTAATATTTTAATTTTAATTCATTCAATATGTCTTTCATTAAGTTGGTTTCCTGAAAGTCATACACTTTTTATTCATTTTTTAAAAATTCTTATGCAGTGGCGGTGTCCCCACTGGTGTCCATTTAAGTCAGCGCCCCCTACCCCTCCCCCGGTAATTGCTCCAGTAGTTTTTAAGAAATACACACTTACTGGAAGAAGAGGGGATATCTTACAAAATACTCTCCTACCGAAAACCTCATGAAGAATAAGAAATAATCTTGGTCAGATTTAAGATCTTACCAGTTAAGTTTTATCTTTTATATATAATGATTTTTCTAAAGCAATAGTAAATTGATGTTACAATCTTTTATGGCAATGACCTCAAGTCATTTCAGGTGAATCATCCATCTATTTACAGTATTATTTTAAGATTAGTATATGTATCTTTTTATGAACATATTACTCCTTTATTGTTAATATTCAGTATACGTTAAATGAATAAATTCAGTATTTGGCAAGGTTCTTGTTAATATCTGCCCTCTATTTATGTCATAATCAAAACAAGTGTTGGTGATTGATAAACTCATAATTGAAAACACAAAAACCTCTGAAAACTTGAAGCAATTGATATTATATTATATGTTCAAATCTGTTCCCTTTAGATAAATAACACCATGTCCATTTTGTTACTAAATGATGTAGCAACTAAGAAACAATTTTGTTTAATTCAATGTTATGGAACAGTGGCTCTCCTCAACAAATAGAGAAATGGCATGGTGTTCTTCATCTCTGGTGGTACAGAAATATATTTTATTCATTTATTTTTTATTGATTTATTAAATATTATTTCTGAATAATTTTTGTTAATTATTACTATATAATATGTATGTACAAATATAATCATGTATGAGCTATATCGTTTTTGAAAGGAGTTATTAAGCATAAAACAAAAATGTTCGAAATTTCAATGGTTTATGGAGCACTTCTTATTGTCGTTTTTGAACCCACAAGTCTTTCAATTTTGATAACTTAGATTTCACTTTAAATTTCAATTATGTATGTGTGTAATAAACAATGTCGTAATTGCATGTCACTATTTTAGATATGTGTTCACTAACACAAAATAAACAAAAAAGTTCATATTAACATGTATCTCAAACTCATTTATTACACAGATATCAAAGGTTTAAGATTTATTATTTATTTACTACATTCTGACTGACTGTGCAAACTTTAACGTGTTGAATACTAAAGAACAGGTTCAAATCACCTGATAAACATATTAACGATAAACAATGACAGTAGTTGCTCATCTGTTTGTCTAGTTCTGTGTTTTTTAGTGTTACTGTGACACAGTTTCATTTATGATTATCATGGGAAACACCATAAATTTATTCACTTAGCACCAATTCATGAGGAGTATGTATTTTTTATTTGTATTTTTTTTTAAATACAATGTATTTTAAAAACACAAAATATATTAAAGTATTTTAAAATAATTTTTTCCCAGATTTGTATTGAATCCACTGTTGTCAAATAATAATATCATATTCATTATTATGTTCATTGTGTATACATACATATATTCATTTTACTTAGTTGTTTCTCATGTACACCTCTACGTTTCCTCTTATATTGGCTTAATAGATTAAATTAATAAAAATAAATATCAAGTGTTAGACTTTTTCTCCCACTGTGGGTTGGCCATGGAACAGTACTTCTTAACAGGGTACTGAACCCAAGACTTATATAAGTCAAATAAAAGGAATTATTGTTAGGAATTGGACAGAAAGTATGGTAATGCCACTCATTTTATAAGTTTTGCTGCCTAAGTTGCTGCTGCTGGAGTTGTTTTTGTAACATACTTCTAAACAGAAGAGATTGCAAAAGACAACTGTGCATAACCAAACATTAACATTAACTTTTTCTTAAAACATTCTAGACAAAGTGATATGATTAACCATAAAATGGTGTATTTTTATTATACTTCACAAAGAAACAAGGTTCCTCCCCTCTTCTGATTGATGGTGCATAAACCTCTTCCTCTCTCCCAAGATATTTTATTGTTCTCATCTTAAAAACAATGCAAGCGAAAGTAGGATTTAAAAACTTGTAGATCATATACAATTACACATACAGCAGTCTGTTCTATCTTTTCCCATTGTCTCTAGTTTTGAAACTTCAATCCCAAAATTCACAATTCTTACGAAATATGTCTCTCAAAACTGTTGAACTTGCACTATGAAACCCCCTTCTGGGCACCCCTGCAAAGATCACTGGCTGGGTGTTTTCACCCCACTTTCACTATACTTCTACTAGAAGCAGAGATGTCCAACATCAGGCCAGAAAATAACTGGTTACGTTAACTTTTTATTTTAATTGACCCATTTGTCATAAATAGTTACACCAGAATGTTTTAATTTCACAGTAGGAAAATTTTCATCAAATAACTTGGCTAATGATTTAATTTTCTAAAATGTTACTCTATGACTTTTGATATAAATTAAACAAATCTCTCCTGCCACAATGACGGGTAATTTTGCAAGGATTGCGGATTGTTCAATTCCACCTGCTTACTTCCAGAACTTTGTCCTTTGTTAAACTGGAAATGAAATAAAGCATTCTAGATCAAACAGAAATTGGGAATGCTCCAATTCTATTTGTAGTGCTGAGGTCAATGAGGGCTTCGGTGGGCTAGGAGGAAATAAATACCATTAGGGCGATCAATTTTCAAAGCAATGCATCTTAGTTGAACTTCAGGGACAATTCTTGTTAGTTTTACAATTACTAATATAATTTGTATTAAATTATTTTTCTTTAATGTACTAAAATTATTAATATTTATTTTTGTGTTTCACAAAACATTTAATTAAATAAATAATTCAATTAAGGTACTTTTCTATTTGTTTACTTCTAGGAATTAGCTCTATTTGAAAATTTCACAATGAAAGAAACCTTTCATTTTTATGGAAATTTTTTCGGGATGGAAGTGAAAAAAATAAACAAACGAATGTATGAGCTTGTAGAGTTCTTGGGACTTCCAGAGTGTGCCGCTCGCCCCATCTTCACATTTAGGTAAAGTATCATTTCTGTACCTTGCAACAGAATGAGCCGTGTCCATAAGTTTGAAATTTGAATCAATTAACTTTTAAAAAAAGCATGTGATGGCCGAATACTTTGGGGCATGGGTCCCACAGTACATAGTTCTAATCATTGTGGGTTCGATTCCCACCTTGGTTGGTTAATTTTCATTTCTCAGTGGCCCCAGGAAAATGAATTTTGACACTTTCACTCTAGTAAGTACGCTGCGGCAACCTTAAGGCAGCCATCAGGGGTAGGCAAAAAGGACTCTCGGGGTCCACTGGCGAGACTAGTGCCCTCACGAGTACTAGTATCTCAAAAAACGAATGATGGTAGGATAAAATGGTAACTGTTAAAAGGGCCAATCTTCTCCAATTATCAGCTGGTGGGTAAGATCACTGACTAATTAAGAGAAGGCTCTCTTCAAATTTCAAATTTTTGGGCAGTGTACCTTTTTGTAGCAAGGTATAGATCTGCATGGCAACACCATTATTATTTTTTATTTATATGATTTGTCGTTAATACTAATGAAATGCACACAACAGCGGCGGTCAGAAAAGAAGAGTATCTTTCGCAGTGGCTTTGTTCCACGATCCGACTTTGTTGATTTTGGATGAGCCTACAGTCGGAATGGACTGCGTCCTATCAGAAAGGTAGAGATCTAATCTAAAGCACATTCTCAATAATGGTGATTATCTGTTGTTAATTATCATCAACAAATTGATTTATCTCTTGCAAGAAATTGGAATGCTTTGATTGGAAATGATTTTTATTTAGGATTTGGAGCTACTTGCTAAAACTGACAACTGAGGGGAAAACTATTATCATCACTACTCATTACATTCAAGAAGCCAAAAACTGTGATATGGTGAGAATAGTTTTCATATTCATTATATAAATTATATTATATTATCCATATATCCATAGATTATATTATCATAATATATGGTACAGCATATTCTGGTAGCACTAGGAAGATTCTAACAATTCAATGGGAGGTTCCTATCAGAAATTGAGACTGTTAATCTCATATTTTACAAATAAAAATCAAACAAAATTTAATAGGCCCCACATATTGTTTCAAGATTGAGGATAATAGTTTAATAGTATTAAATTCTGGATTTAAAGCAGAAAAATATTAAGTTTGGTGGAAATTGTTTTAGCTCTGTTTCTATAAGAAAACCAGACAAAACTTGAAGGTTTTTGATGGACTGACATTTTGTTTTAACTTGGTGACAGGGAAGTTTATGTTTATTAAACCTTCTTATGGCTCATTATAATTACTTCAGATTTTGTCAGAACCAGTTCAGCAGTTTTTTCATGATAAACAAATCAACAGTGTATTATTTTTATTAGATATGAGTGTATAATCATTTATGTGACTAGTTATAAAGATTTGTTCTATAAGTAGCTGTTATTAATGTTAAAAAGTCGTTCTATAATTAACTGCTATTAGTATTAAAGAGTTGTTCCATAAGTAGCAGGTATTAATGTTAAAACATTTCAGATAGGGCTTATGAGGCACGGCCAACTCTTGGTAGAGAAATCTCCAGGTCAGCTGATGGCTTTTCACCAATCCACCAACCTTGAAGAAATCTTCTTAGATGTTTGTAAAAAACAAGATGGTCTTCAAGATGCTATTGATTTACGAGATAAAGTATTATTATAATAGTTCATTTTGTTTAGATCACTATTGAAATTATATTTTTGATGACACAAATTGCGAACCAATTTTTGAAATAATACAGGCTTTTGCCATTATATTTTAAAACAAGGCTTATGTTTCATTGATTACTTGATAATTTCATGGCTTTTCAGATTTTGCAAGAAAAGAAAAAAAGTTCAAAAGCATCATATAGGCTGTTCCCTGACAACAATTGGTTTGATACATACCGATTCATGGCGTTATTAAATAAAAATGTTTTATGGTTGAGGCGAAATAAGTTGTAAGTATTTGGATTCCTTGAACATATTATCTACTATCTTGCTGAATTATTACTGAACTATTATGATTGTCGTATCTAATTTGTTAGGATGTATTTGCTCTTATAATATGTATTTTATGCTATATTATACTTGAAGTGAATATATTAATAATTATAAATCAGCCAATTTTTATTCATTTGTCAGTAGAGAGTAGACTTAACAAATCCAATAACAAGCTTGGAGTAAACTGGAGTTGAGCCCTACACCAAGGCCTTCAAAACAGTTAGCATTTATTTTTGCAGACAAAATAGCTTAATGCTATTTAAAATAGCGAGGAATGGGTCCTCTTCTCTGTGAGACCGCTGCCACAAAAATTCAGATAAATAGCAATCCAGGTGTTGCCTCGCAGTTCCTTAATGTTTTTTATTTTTTGTTTTTATTGTTATTAAATTATGAGACGTCATAAATAAATTTTAAAGCCGTTAAGAAGGTAATCCTTGAACCCACTTACCACGTTTCTTTTATTATAGATACGTTTTTCCTACAACTACTACGTAAACATCTCCATTTGGTCTTCCTGTCAAACTCCATTTCATGACCTTCTTCACAGAATTTCACCTTTGGAATTATACCGAACTTCTGATAGTATTTTATAGCTTCTTCTTCTGATGACGGTGATTCCCAAAGTGAATGAACAGAAGATGACAATATTAACAAAAAATAAACAAAACTGAAAATAATTGAAGAAACCATAAGTAACCGAAGGATAACAAGAGAAGAAGGAAGGTTCCATGATATAAGATAAGGTTCCATTGCAATGGGCTAAGACTCAAGTACCCCAAATCCTTCCAAACAGCCAATTAGAAACCATACAAGTTGTGTCCTATACCAAACCTTTCTGAACAGGCTATTAGAAACCATACAAGTTGGATCCTACACCAAACCCTTCCAAACAGACAATTAAAAACGATACAATCAAACATGAAAATAGTGATGAAAACTGGAGAATTGTTTTAATTGATGAACTTTGTTTCTGTACTTGACTCAGGAGATGACAGTTTCCTTACTTAAAAGGTGTGTAACATAACCAAAATACGGAAATGCTTTTAATGCAGTTACAAACCCATCTTGATTGCTTTAAGGCCTTTTATGTCATCTTTGGGGATGAGAACGCTAGGAGTTTATGTCAACTTGAAATTGGTTTTAAAGGATGGTTTAGAAAATCCCATAGTGTAATCAAGAGTTCAAGGTGATTTATACAGAGGCCTAGAGAATGGTTTTTAGTTTCAAGTGAAGATTGTTTTATAAAATGATGGTCTTGTCGAGGTTATGTGTGAGAGAAGTATCATAAGGCATTGATTGAGTATGTTTACTGACAGGGCTTGGTGGAATGATGAGATGTCTAGATAGGATGACTGGTGTCAGATAGATCAAATTCCAAATCACCATCGTTCTGCGAGCTAAGAGTCAACCAACCAGACTTTGTGAAGAACAGAAATATTAATGAGGGAGTGAATCCTAAGGCTTGATATGGGATATGACAATCGATCAAATGAACACCGAAACCAGAGATGAATCTGGGCTGATCCATTAAAGGTGGAAAATTTAACAGAACAAAATGATAAGTATAAGGTCAAGAGTAGAGATGAGCTCATAGGAAACTTATGATGCATCGCTGGTTTTTCAACTTATGATAATACATCTCTGATTGGCCAACTGATGATGATACATCTCTGATTGGTCGACTTAAGATGATACATCTCTAATTGGTCAACTGATGATGATATATCTCTGATTGGTCATCATACATTATCTCATTATTAAACTGCAATAAAATCATTAATAGAAATACTTTGTAAACCTTTATGATTTTTTAAAGTGGTGGAATATTCATGTGAAAAGTGATCATATATAGAAAATTTCAATCAATT
This sequence comes from Nezara viridula, assembly GCA_928085145.1. Classification (NCBI taxonomy): domain Eukaryota; kingdom Metazoa; phylum Arthropoda; class Insecta; order Hemiptera; family Pentatomidae; genus Nezara; species Nezara viridula. The sequence goes on along the minus strand of CAKMRH010000033.1, from coordinate 2,974 downwards.
GTCTATATTAGCAGGTACATATTACATACCATATATTATATTAACAGGTAAATAATACATGCAATACATTATATTAGCAGGTATAGGTATTACTGGAAATCGCATGCAGGTTTATAACTATAAATTATTCGATCTCAATTGGTAATAAAATTTAAATATATTCATAACAAACAATGATTGTTGATGAGCTAAGTGATTTGATACAATGTAACATTTTGAAGAGCCTTTTCTCTTCTTCCACCCAAATCCTTAACGTAGAACTCGGCTCAGTTATTGTTATTCTAGCCAGAAAACATTGGTAATGTTAAGATACTATTTAATATTTCTTAGTTTTTATTTCTATAATTTTGATTGTATTTGTGGTTCCACATATTCTTTCAGAGTAATTTTGTTACTGAATCTTATCATGTAACATTGTCTATTGTGTTAAAATTATTTTTTTAATTACAAAATATCACCTCAGTTATTCTTAGCAAACATAATTTATAATTTAATAAAATAACAAATATATTTTTTCCATTATGTTGTTATCTTTATAACCAGATTAGTAACAACATCTCTAGACGATGTAAGATTTTCATTAAATTACTATGTATTCTCACAAGATTGGGAAGGTCAAACTTCATTTTTTGGGTCCGCCTTGCCATCCATTTTTAAGATAAGGAAATTATTATTCACAACTGGATATAAGTTGTGGTTAATTTACACAATTACAAAAGTGTCAGGAACTATATTCAGTCAATAAATTAAACTAAATTTTGATAGGAAGCTTGAATGTTTTCTAATTCCTATTCGATTAAATTTAAACCTATCTCATAAATTTTTTTTTCTGTTAGATGGTGTATTTTATTAAATGTATCAATGAAGAATGGCCTGTAGGAATTATTTGCCAAATTTATAAGAAATGGAAAAATTACTGAGGCATTTCCATATTAGCAGTAGCGCTTAAACATTATCCATCATTCTCGTCAGAATACTTCTACCCTTAGAATAGATTATAGAGAATAAATATCATTATTCATCTTTTTCCATATATAGTTTTTTTGGAACTACAATATTAATAAAAGATATTTAAAATGGTATATGTTTTGCAGAGCAGCCAGTGGAACCGCAATCCTGCCTCTAATTATAGTTTTTTTGTACGGAATGGTGATGGGAAAGGACCCCAAGAGTCTAAAGATTGCACTACTTTCTCAAGAAATTTCATATGATGGTGATCTTGGAATTTGTAATGGTTTACCCGACAGCTACTTTGAAACACTTAATTGTACATTACCAAGCCTCTTCACCTGCCCGTTCATAGATGAACTACATAAAAGGGATATAAATATTGTAATTATTACAACTTACAGTATCAAATATTTTATTTGTCAGTTATAAATCTCCTTTCTTTCTACTCCATGATGACTAGATTCTGAATTGTGTATTCTGCCATATCGATATGCTTCCTTCAACAAATATATAATCAGTCAATTGTAGATATCCTTTCCTCCTACTCCATCATCACTAGATCCTGAATTGTATATTCTGTAATATCGATAAGTTTCCTTCCTCTCATAATACAATGCATTAACTCATTTCAATATTATGTTTTCCTTTGTTAATTGACCTATATACTATGCAAATTATTCATAAGTGCCAACTAGTCAACATTTATTATTTTCAAAGTTTCCTTACGTATCTCAGAATGTTGCACAATTAGGTTACTACAGAAGGCAATTTATAAAGTTATAAAGTTTTTCACTTTTCATTTTATTTCAAATAAATTGCTATTAAATACATCAGAGAATTTTATGGAAATAATAAAGCAACTTGTTGCTTCAAGATTAGTTGCTTGATTCATATGAGTTTATGTAGATAAGGAATAATTAATCTCTGTCTCCATAATCAGGTTCTTTATAAAGACTACAGTTACATAGCCAGGGATATAGCCAGCAATAAAGTGTGGGGCTCCATCGAAGTGCCCCAAAATTTTACTACCGCTCTCATAAATAGAATAGAAAACGGGTTACGGACTGAAGATAAAATAGTCGAAGATGGGATACTAACAAGTAGAATTGATGGAACAAGTGAGTTTTTTGCTCTCTAATGCCTTTTTTTTTTTTATTATTTTTTTTGTATATTAGACTTAATATACAAAAAAAGATAATATTACATGATAACGCATATTGTTTATCCTACAATTTATCAGAATCTATGTGAGTCTATTAAGTGGTTATTTGCAGCCTTGTTTTATTTCAGATGCAATAATAAAAATCATTTTGACCAATCACCTTAAGGAAAGCGTGGAACGTTTTTACAATAATCTTCTCCTTTCTTGTGGCATGTCAGAAAAGGCTAGGATAATACCAATGCAGGTAATGTTAATTTATCTATGTCTAAAAAAATGATAGGTTATGATTTGACAACCAGAAAGTTCTATGCCTCTGTAATTATCAAATTCATAAATGGAGCTCTTCTTAAAGTATAGAACAGACGACCCAGGCCTCTGGTATCCATTCCTCCTCCCATATTTCCTGGATTAGTTATAACAGCTTGGCTCTTAGGTGTACTCCCCCAACAGTTCTGATAGTAGATTGTTGATCCCTGGAACCTGCCTTCATTTAAGCCTGCTGATAGCTATTTCCACCTCCAGAATATCTGTCTTTTCAACCTCAAGTGAGTCAAGGTTCTCAGTGACCCTTGTCTTTTTCGTAGGCAGCCCACAACCCTGCATTGAGAATTTGCTGGAAATGTTCTTTCAAGATTCTTAGAATATTCTCTTAAGATGCCATCACTTTGACATCGTTTCCTTCATTTGTATATTTCTTGTTTTATAACCTACCTTCTCTGGGAGGTATGGTTCACCCATATGACAGATCAATATTCATACAAAAGCACTAAAAAAACAAAACAAAAATCCTACCTACTCTTTCCTGATTTCTGTGAAGGATTCATATGTATTTCTTCAATATTTTGCAATCTTTTTTTGAGA
>CAKMRH010000032.1:0-30259 GCA_928085145.1 Nezara viridula | reverse complement strand
ATGAGTGCTGTTGTAGTTTTCTTTGGGTCCTCTTAAGAGTTATTAAAATTAAGATAATGAACCTTTTTCGTAAGTTGACAAGCAAAAATAAAAAATTTGCAAGTTGCGGGAAAAAATAATTTTGATTATTGATGCTGAAACTTTTTCATTCCTATCCTAGATTAAAACAAATCAAAATCATCGGTTGTACTCACTGAGGAGCTATAATAACAACAATCGGAATGTTTTTTTTCCCAGATAAATTTTCACACTTATGATTAGTAAACGTTAAATTAATTTCAGTCAGAAAATGTTTAGGAATTCGGAAGTTCTGTTCAGTTTTTTTGATGACCCCTCAAGAGTTATAAAAAATTAATGTAATTAATCTTGTCGAATAGTTGACCAAAATAAAGTTGTAACTCTCGCAATTAGCAAACAAATATTTTCGATTTTATCATGCTCGAAAACTTTTTTGTTTAGCTTCCTAGATTAAAACACACCATTATTTCTCGGTTTGTACTCGCTGAGGATCTATTAATACAAGAATTAGGATATTTTTTTTTAATAAATTTCACCATTAGACTTGGTAAAAGTTACATATAAATTCGTCGAAATGTTATTTAAATTTCTGGAGTATGCTGTTGAGTTTTTCTTTGGCTCCTCTAAGAGTTATTAAAATTAAGATAATGAACCTTTTTCGTAAAGTTGACAAAGCAAAATAAAAAATTTGCAAGTTGCGAAAAAATAATTTGATTATTGATGCTCGAAACTTCATTATTCCTATCCTAGATTAAAACAAATCGAAAATCATCGGCAGTACTCACTGAGGAGCTATAATAACAACAATCGGAATATTTTTATTCCCAGATAAATTTTCATACTTATGACTTAATAAACGTTAAATCAAATTTCAGTTAGAAAATGTTTAGGAATTCGGAAGTTCTGTTCAGTTTTTTTATGACCCCCTCAAGAGTTATAAAAATTAATAAAATTAACCATTGTCGAAAAGTTGACCAAAAAAAAAGATGTACCCTCGCAATTAGCAAACAAATATTTTCGATTTTATCATGCTCTATAACTTTTTCGTTTTGCGTCCTAGATTAAAAAACACCAATAATTCTCGGTTGTACTCGCTGTGGATCTATTAATACAATAATTAGGATATTTTTATTTCGAAATAAATTTTCACCATTTAGACTTGGTAAAAGTTACATAATAAATTCCGTCGGAAATGTTTTTAAATTTCTGGAGTGCTGTTGAGTTTTTCATTGGCTCCTCTAAGAGTTATTAAAATTAAGATAATGAACCTTTTTCGTAAAGTTGACAAAGCAAAATACAAAAATTTGCAATTTGCGAAAAATGATTTTGATTATTTGATGCTCGAAAACTTTTTCATTCCTATCCTAGATTAAAACAAATCAAAAATCATCGGTTGTACTCACTGAGGAGCTATATAAACAACAATCGGAATATTTTATTCCAGATAAATTTTCACACTTATGACTTAGTAAACGTTACATTCAATTTTCAGTCAGTAAGTGTTTAGAATTCAGAATTTCTGTTCAGTTTTTTTTTATGCCCCCTCAAGAGTTATAAAAATTAATGAAATTAACCTTTGTCAAAAAGTTGATAAAAAAAAAAGATGTAACCTTCGAATTTGCAAACAATTATTTTCGATTTATCATGCTCTATAACTTTTTCGTTAGCGTCCTAGATTAAAAACACAAAATTCTCGGTTGTACTCGCTGTGGATCTATTAATATAAGAATTAGGAATTGTTTTTTTCGAAATAAATTTTCACTAATTAGACTTGGTAAAAGTTACATGAAAAATTCGTTCGAAAATGTTTTTTTGGAGTGCTGTTGAGTTTTTTGGTCCTCTAAGAGTTATTAAAATTAAGATAATGAACCTTTTTCGTAAAGTTGACAAAGCAAAATTAAAAAATTTGCAAGTTGCGAAAAAATAATTTTGATTATTTGATGCTCGAAAACTTTTTTCATTCCTATCCTAGATTAAAATAAATCGAAAATCATCGGCAGTACTCACTGAGGAGCTATAATCACAACAATCGGATCTTTTTTATTCCCAGATAAATTTTCACACTTATGACTTAGTAAACGTTAAATTCAAATTTCAGTCAGAAAATGTTTAGGAATTCGGAAGTTCTGTTGTTTTTTTATGACCCTCAAGAGTTATAAAAAATTAATGTAATTAACCATTGTCGAATAGTTGACCAAAATAAAGTTGTAACCCTCGCAATTAGCAAACAAATATTTTCGATTTTATCATGCTCGAAAACTTTTTTGTTTAGCGTCCTAGATTAAAACACACCATTAATTCTCGGTTGTACTCGCTGAGGATCTATTAATACAAGAATTAGGATATTTTTATTTCGAAATAAATTTTCACCATTTAGACTTGGTAAAAGTTACATAATAAATTAGTTGTTTTTAAATTTCTGGAGTGCTGTTGAGTTTTTCTTTGGCTCCTCTAAGAGTTATTAAAATTAAGATAATGAACCTTTTTCGTAAAGTTGACAAAGCAAAATACAAAAAATTTGCAAGTTGCGAAAATATAATTTTGATTATTTGATGCTCGAAAACTTTTTTCATTCCTATCCTAGATTAAAACAAATCAAAAATCATCGGCAGTACTCACTGAGGAGCTATAATCACAACAATCGGAATATTTTTATTCCCAGATAAATTTTCACACTTATGACTTAGTAAACGTTAAATTCAAATTTCAGTCAGAAAATGTTTAGGAATTCGGAAGTTCTGTTCAGTTTTTTTATGACCCCTCAAGAGTTATAAAAATTAATGTAATTAACCATTGTCGAATAGTTGACCAAAATAAAGTTGTAACCCTCGCAATTAGCAAACAAATATTTTCGATTTTATCGTGCTCGAAAACTTTTTTGTTTTGCGTCCTAGATTAAAACACACCATTAATTCTCGGTTGTACTCGCTGAGGATCTATTAATACAATAATTAGGATATTTTTATTTCGAAATAAATTTTCACTATTTAGACTTGGTAAAAGTTACATGAAAAATTCGTCCAGAAATGTTATTTAAATTTCTGGAGTGCTGTTGAGTTTTTCTTTGGCTCCTCTAAGAGTTATTAAAATTAAGATAATGAACCTTTTTCGTAAAGTTGACAAAGCAAAATTAAAAAATTTGCAAGTTGCGAAAAAATAATTTTGATTATTTGATGCTCGAAAACTTTTTCATTCCTATCCTAGATTAAAACAAATCAAAAATCATCGGCAGTACTCACTGAGGAGCTATAATAACAACAATCGGAATATTTTTATTCCCAGATAAATTTTCACACTTATGACTTAATAAACGTTAATTCAAATTTCAGTCAGAAAATGTATTAATTCTGTCAGTTCAGTTTTTTTATGACCCCCTCAAGAGTTATAAAAATTAATGTAATTAACCATTGTCGAATAGTTGACCAAAAAGATGTAACCTCGCAATTAGCAAACAAATATTTTCGATTTTATCATGCTCTATAACTTTTTCGTTTTGCGTCCTAGATTAAAAAACACAATATTCTCGTTGTACTCGCTGTGGATCTATTAATACAATAATTAGGATATTTTTATTTCGAAATAAATTTTCACCATTTAGACTTGGTAAGTTACATAATAAATTCGTCGAAATGTTTTTAAATTTCTGGAGTGCTGTTGGTTTTTTTTTGGCTCTCTAAGAGTTATTAAAATTAAGATAATGAACCTTTTTCGTAAAGTTGACAAAGCAAAATACAAAAATTTGCAAGTTGCGAAAAATATATTTTGATTATTTGATGCTCGAAAACTTTTTTCATTCCTATCCTAGATTAAAACAAATCAAAATCATCGGTGTACTCACTGAGGAGTATAACACAACAATCGGAATATTTTTATTTCCAGATAAATTTTCCACTTATGACTTAGTAAACGTTACATTCAATTTTCAGTCAGTAAGTGTTTAGGAATTCAGAATTTCTGTCAGTTTTTTTTTATGCCCCTTCAAGAGTTATAAAAATTAATGAAATTAACCTTTGTCAAAAAGTTGATAAAAAAAAAAAGATGTAACCTTCGAATTTGCAAACAATTATTTTCGATTTTATCATGCTCTATAACTTTTTCGTTTAGCGTCCTAGATTAAAAACACCAATATTCTCGGTTGTACTCGCTGAGGATCTATTAATATAATTAGGATTTTTTATTTCGAAATAATTTTCACTTTAGACTTGGTAAAAGTTACATGAAAAATTCGTTCGAAAATGTTATTTATAAATTTCTGGAGTGCTGAGTTTTTCTTTGGCTCCTCTAAGAGTTATTAAAATTAAGATAATGAACCTTTTTCGTAAAGTTGACAAAGCAAAATACAAAAAATTTGCAAGTTGCGAAAAAATAATTTTGATTATTTGATGCTCGAAAACTTTTTTCATTCCTATCCTAGATTAAAACAAATCAAAAATCATCGGCAGTACTCACTGAGGAGCTATAATCACAACAATCGGAATCTTTTTTATTCCCAGATAAATTTTCACACTTATGACTTAGTAAACGTTAAATTCAAATTTTCAGTCAGAAAATGTTTAGGAATTCGGAAGTTCTCTCAGTTTTTTTTGACCCCTCAAGAGTTATAAAATTAATGTAATTAACCATTGTCGAATAGTTGACCAAAATAAAGTTGTAACCTCGCAATTAGCAAACAAATATTTTCGATTTTATCATGCTCGAAAACTTTTTTGTTTAGCTTCCTAGATTAAAACACACCATTATTTCTCGGTTGTACTCGCTGAGGATCTATTAATACAAGAATTAGGATATTTTTTATTTCGAAATAAATTTTCACCATTTAGACTTGGTAAAAGTTACATAAAAATTCGTCGAAATGTTATTTAAATTTCTGGAGTGCTGTTGAGTTTTTCTTTGGCTCCTCTAAGAGTTATTAAAATTAAGATAATGAACCTTTTTCGTAAAGTTGACAAAGCAAAATACAAAATAATTTGCAAGTTGCGAAAAAATAATTTTGATTATTTGATGCTGGAAAACTTTTTTCATTCCTATCCTAGATTAAAACAAATCAAAAATCATCGGTTGTACTCACTGAGGAGCTATAATAACAACAATCGGAATATTTTTATTCCCAGATAAATTTTCACACTTATGACTTAGTAAACGTTAAATTCAAATTTCAGTCAGAAAATGTTTAGGAATTCGGAAGTTCTGTTCAGTTTTTTTATGACCCCTCAAGAGTTATAAAAATTAATTATAATACATCATGTCGAATAGTTGACCAAAATAAAGTTGTAACCTCGCAATTAGCAAACAAATATTTTCGATTTTATACATGCTCGAAAACTTTTTTGTTTAGCTTCCTAGATTAAAACACACCATTATTTCTCGGTTGTACTCGCTGAGGATCTATTAATACGATTTAGGATAATTTTTTTTTTCGAAATAAATTTCACCATTTAGACTTGGTAAAAGTTACAAATAAATTCGTTCGAAATGTTATATAAATTTCTGGAGTGCTGTTGAGTTTTCTTTGGTCCTCTAAGAGTTATTAAAATTAAGATAATGAACCTTTTTCGTAAAGTTGACAAAGCAAAATAAAAAATTTGCAAGTTGCGAAAAAATAATTTTGATTAATTGATGTTTCGAAATTTTTTTCCATTCCTATCCTAGATTAAAACAAATCAAAAATCATCGGTTGTACTCACTGTGGGAGCTATAATAACAACAATCGGAATTTTTATTCCCAGATAAATTTTCACACTTATGACTTAGTAAACGTTAATTCAAATTCTCAGTCAGAAAATGTTTAGGAATTCGGAAGTTACTGTTCAGTTTTTTTTTGCCACCCTCAAGAGTTATAAAAATTAATGTAATTAATCATTGTCGAATAGTGACCAAAATAAGTTGTAACTCTCGCAATTAGCAAACAAATATTTTCGATTTTTAATGCTCGAAAACTTTTTTGTTTAGCTTCCTAGATTAAAACACACCACTTAATCGGTTGTACCGCTGAGGATCTATAATACAAGAATTAGGATTTTTTATTTCGAAATAAATTTACCATTTAGACTTGGTAAAGTTACATAATAAATTCTGTCGGAAATGTTATTTTAAATTTCTGGAGTGCTGTTGAGTTTTTCTTGGTCTCCTTTAAGAGTTAGAAAATTAAGATATGAACCTTTTTCGTAAGTTGACACATAAAAATACAAAAATTTGCAAGTTGCGAAAAAATAATTTTGTTTATTTGATGCTCGAAAACTTTTTTCATTCCTATCCTAGATTAAAACAATCGAAAATAATCGGCAGTACTCACTGAGGAGCTATAATACAACCATCGGAATATTTTTATTCCCAGATAAATTTTCATACTTATGACTTAGTAAACGTTAAATTCAAATTTCAGTCAGAAAATGTTTAGGAATTCGGAAGTTCTGTTCAGTTTTTTTATGACCCCCTCAAGAGTTATAAAAATTAATAAAATTAACCAATGTCGAAAAGTTGACCAAAAAAAAGATGTAACACTCGCAATTAGCAAACAAATATTTTCGATTTTATCATGCTCTATAACTTTTTCGTTTTGCGTCCTAGATTAAAAAACACCAATAATTCTCGAATGTACTCGCTGTGGATCTATTAATACAATAATTAGGATATTTTTATTTCGAAATAAATTTTCACCATTTAGACTTGGTTAATGTTACATAATAAATTCCGTCGGAAATGTTTTTAAATTTCTGGAGTGCTGTTGAGTTTTTTATTAGCTCCTCTAAGAGTTATTAAAATTAAGATAATGAACCTTTTTCGTAAAGTTGACAAAGCAAAATACAAAAGATTTGCAAGTTGCGAAAAAATGATTTTGATTATTTGATGCTCGAAAACTTTTTTCATTCCTATCCTAGATTAAAACAAATCAAAAATCATCGGTTGTACTCACTGAGGAGCTATACTAACAACAATCGGAATATTTTTATTTCCAGATAAATTTTCACACTTATGACTTAGTAAACGTTACATTCAATTTTCAGTCAGTAAGTGTTTAGGAATTCAGAATTTCTGTCCAGTTTTTTTTTTATGCCCCTCAAGAGTTATAAAAATTAATGAAATTAACCTTTGTCAAAAAGTTGATAAAAAAAAAAAAGATGTAACCTTCGAAATTTGCAAACAATTATTTTCGATTTTATCATGCTCTATAACTTTTTCGTTTAGCGTCCTAGATTAAAAAACACCAATAGTTCTCGGTTGTACTCGCTGTGGATCTATTAATATAAGAATTAGGACATTTTTATATCGAAATCAATTTTCAATAATTAGACTTGGTAAAAGTTACATGAAAAATTCGTTCGAAAATGTTATTTTAATTTCTGGAGTGCTGTTGAGTTTTTCTTTGGCTCCTCTAAGAGTTATTAAAATTAAGATAATGAACCTTTTTCGTAATGTTGACAAAGCGAAATTAAAAAAATTTGCAAGTTGCGAAAAAATGATTTTGATTATTTGATGCTCGAAAACTTTTTTCATTCATATCCTAGATTAAAACAAATCAAAAATCATCGGCAGTACTCACTGAGGAGCTATAATAACAACAATCGGAATATTTTTATTCCCAGATAAATTTTCACACTTATGACTTAGTAAACGTTACATTCAATTTTCAGTCAGTAAATGTTTATTAATTCAGAATTTCTGTACAGTGTTTTTTATGCCCCCTTCAAGAGTTATAAAAATTAATGAAATTAACCATTGTCGAAAAGTTGACCAAAAAAAATGATGTAACCCTCGCAATTAGCAAACAAATATTTTCGATTTTATCATGCTCGAAAACTTTTTCGTTTAGCTTCCTAGATTAAAACACACCATTAGTTCTCGGTTGTACTCGCTGAGGATCTATTAATACAAGAATTAGGATATTTTTTTTTCGAAATAAATTTTCACCATTTAGACTTGGTAAAAGTTACATGAAAAATTCGTTCGAAAATGTTATTTAAATTTCTGGAGTGCTGTTGAGTTTTTCATTGGCTCCTCTAAGAGTTATTAAAATTAAGATAATGAACCTTTTTCGTAAAGTTGACAAAGCAAAATACAAATAATTTGCAAGTTGCGAAAAAATAATTTTGATTATTTGATGCTCGAAAACTTTATTCATTCCTATCCTAGATTAAAACAAATCAAAAATCATCGGCAGTACTCACTGAGGAGCTATAATAACAACAATCGGAATATTTTTATTCCCAGATAAATTTTCACACTTATGACTTAGTAAACGTTAAATTCAAATTTCTGTCAGAAAATGTTTAGGAATTCGGAAGTCTGTTCAGTTTTTTTATGACCCCCTCAAGAGTTTTAAAAATTAATGTAATTAATCATTGTCGAATAGTTGACCAAAAAAAAGTTGTAACTCTCGCAATTAGCAAACAAATATTTTCGATTTTATAATGCTCGACAACTTTTTTGTTTAGCTTCCTAGATTAATACACACCATTATTTCTCGGTTGTACTCGCTGAGGATCTATTAATACATGAATTAGGATATTTTTATTTCGAAATAAATTTTCACCATTTAGACTTGGTAAAAGTTACATAATAAATTCTGTCGGAAATGTTATTTAAATTTCTGGAGTGCTGTTGAGTTTTTCTTCGTCTCCTTTAAGAGTTTAAGTGTTTAGGAATTCAGAATTTTTATCCAGTTTTTTTTTTATGCCTACTTCAAGAGTTATAAAAATTAATGAAATTAACCTTTGTCAAAAGGTTGATAAAAAAAAAAGATGTAACCTTCGAAATTTGCAAACAATTATTTTCGATTTTATCATGCTCTATAACTTTTTCGTTTAGCGTCCTAGATTAAGAAACACCAATAGTTCTCGGTTGTACTCGCTGTGGATCTATTAATACAAGAATTAGGACATTTTTATTTCGAAATCAATTTTCACTAATTAGACTTGGTAAAAGTTACATGAAAAATTCGTTCGAAAATGTTATTTTAATTTCTGGAGTGCTGTTGAGTTTTTCTTTGGCTCCTCTAAGAGTTATTAAAATTAAGATAATGAACCTTTTTCGTAAAGTTGACAAAGCAAAATTAAAAAATTTGCAAGTTGCGAAAAATAATTTTGATTATTTGATGCTCGAAAACTTTTTTCATTCCTATCCTAGATTAAAACAAATAAAAAATCATCGGTAGTACTCACTGAGGAGCTATAATAACAACAATCGGAATATTTTTATTCCCAGATAAATTTTCACACTTATGACTTAGTAAACGTTAAATTCAAATTTCAGTCAGAAAATGTTTAGGAATTCGGAAGTACTGTTCAGTTTTTATATGACCCCTCAAGAGTTATAAAAATTAATGTAATTAATCATTGTCGAATAGTCGACCAAAATAAAGTTGTAACTCTCGCAATTAGCAAACAAATATTTTCGATTTTATAATGCTCGAAAACTTTTTTGTTTAGCTTCCTAGATTAAAACACACCATTAGTTCTCGGTTGTACTCGCTGAGGATCTATTAATACAAGAATTAGGATATTTTTATTTCGAAATAAATTTTCACCATTTAGACTTGGTAAAAGTTACATAATAAATTCCGTCGGAAATGTTATTTAAATTTCTGGAGTGCTGTTGAGTTTTTCTTCGTCTCCTTTAAGAGTTATTAAAATTAAGATAATGAACCTTTTTCGTAAAGTTGACAAAGCAAAATACAAAAAATTTGCAAGTTGCGAAAAAATAATTTTGATTATTTGATGCTAGAAAACTTTTTTCATTCCTATCCTATATTAAAACAAATCAAATATCATCGGCAGTACTCACTGAGGAGCTATATTAACAACAATCGGAATATTTTTACTCCCAGATAAATTTTCACACTTATGACTTAGTAAACGTTAAATTCAAATTTCAGTCAGAAAATGTTTAGGAATTCGGAAGTTCTGTTCAGTTTTTTTATGACCCCCTCAAGAGTTATAAAAATTAATGTAATTAATCATTGTCGAATAGTTGACCAAAATAAAGTTGTAACTCTCGCAATTAGCAAACAAATATTTTCGATTTTATCATGCTCGAAAACTTTTTTGTTTAGCTTCCTAGATTAAAACACACCATTAATTCTCGGTTGTACTCGCTGAGGATCTATTAATACAAGAATTAGGATATTTTTTTTCGAAATAAATTTTCACCATTTAGACTTGGTAAAAGTTACATGAAAAATTCGTCGAAAATGTTATTTAAATTTCTGGAGTGCTGTTGAGTTTTTCATTGGCTCCTCTAAGAGTTATTAAAATTAAGATAATGAACCTTTTTCGTAAAGTTGACAAAGCAAAATACAAAAATTTGCAAGTTGCGAAAAAATAATTTTGATTATTTGATGCTCGAAAACTTTTTCATTCCTATCCTAGATTAAAACAAATCAAAAATCATCGGTTGTACTCACTGAGGAGCTATAATAACAACAATCGGAATATTTTTATTCCAGATAAATTTTCACACTTATGACTTATAAACGTTACATTCAATTTTCAGTCAGTAGTGTTTAGGAATTCAGAATTTCTGTTCAGTTTTTTTTTTATGCCCCTTCAAGAGTTATAAAAATTAATGAAATTAACCTTTGTCAAAAAGTTGATAAAAAAAAAAGATGTAACCTTCGCAATTTGCAAACAATTATTTTCGATTTTATCATGCTCTATAACTTTTTCGTTTAGCGTCCTAGATTAAAACACACCATTAATTCTCGGTTGTACTCGCTGAGGATCTATTAATTAAGAATTAGGATATTTTTATTCGAAATAAATTTTCATTTAGACTTGGTAAAAGTTACATGAAAAATTCGTTCGAAAATGTTTTTAAATTTCTGGAGTGCTGTTGAGTTTTTCTTTGGCTCCTCTAAGAGTTATTAAAATTAAGATAATGAACCTTTTTCGTAAATGTTGACAAAGCAAAATTAAAAAAATTTGCAAGTTGCGAAAAAATAATTTTGATTATTTGATGCTCGAAAACTTTTTTCATTCCTATCCTAGATTAAAACAAATCAAAAATCATCGGCAGTACTCACTGAGGAGCTATAATAACAACAATCGGAATATTTTTATTCCAGATAAATTTTCACACTTATGACTTAGTAAACGTTACATTCAATTTTCAGTCAGTAAATGTTTATTAATTCAGAATTTCTGTACAGTGTTTTTTATGCCCCTTCAAGAGTTATAAAAATTAATAAAATTAACCATTGTCGAAAAGTTGACCAAAAAAAAAGATGTAACCCTCGCAATCAGCAAACAAATATTTTCGATTTTATAATGCTCGAAAACTTTTTTGTTTAGCTTCCTAGATTAAAACACACCATTAGTTCTCGGTTGTACTCGCTGAGGATCTATTAATACAAGAATTAGGATATTTTTTTTTCGAAATAAATTTTCACCATTTAGACTTGGTAAAAGTTACATGAAAAATTCGTTCGAAAATGTTATTTAAATTTCTGGAGTGCTGTTGAGTTTTTCATTGGCTCCTCTAAGAGTTATTAAAATTAAGATAATGAACCTTTTTCGTAAAGTTGACAAAGCAAAATACAAATAATTTGCAAGTTGCGAAAAAATAATGTAATTTTAATTATTTGATGCTCGAAAACTTTATTCATTCCTATCCTAGATTAAAACAAATCAAAAATCATCGGCAGTACTCACTGAGGAGCTATAATAACAACAATCGGAATATTTTTATTCCCAGATAAATTTTCACACTTATGACTTAGTAAACGTTAAATTCAAATTTCTGTCAGAAAATGTTTAGGAATTCGGAAGTCTGTTCAGTTTTTTTATGACCCCCTCAAGAGTTTTAAAAATTAATGTAATTAATCATTGTCGAATAGTTGACCAAAAAAAAGTTGTAACTCTCGCAATTAGCAACAAATATTTTCGATTTTATAATGCTCGAACTTTTTTGTTTAGCTTCCTAGATTAATACACACCATTATTTCATATCGGTTGTACTCGCTGAGGATCTATTAATACATGAATTAGGATATTTTTATTTCGAAATAAATTTTCACCATTTAGACTTGGTAAAAGTTACATAATAAATTCTGTCGGAAATGTTATTTAAATTTTCTGGAGTGCTGTTGAGTTTTTCTTGTCTCCTTTAAGTGTTTAAGTGTTTAGGAATTCAGATTTTTATCCAGTTTTTTTTTTATGCCTACTTCAAGAGTTATAAAAATTAATGAAATTAACCTTTGTCAAAAGGTTGATAAAAAAAAAGATGTAACCTTCGAAATTTGCAAACAATTTTTTCGATTTTATCATGCTCTATATTCGTTTAGCGTCCTAGATTAAGAAACACCAATAGTTCTCGGTTGTACTCGCTGTGGATCTATTAATTACAAGAATTAGGACATTTATTTCGAAATCAATTTTCACTTTAGACTTGGTTGGTTACATAAAAATTCGTTCGAAAATGTTATTTTAATTTCTGGAGTGCTGTTGAGTTTTTCTTTGGCTCCTCTAAGAGTTATTAAAATTAAGATAATGAACCTTTTTCGTAAAGTTGACAAAGCAAAATTAAAAAATTTGCAAGTTGCGAAAAAATAATTTTGATTATTTGATGCTCGAAAACTTTTTTCATTCCTATCCTAGATTAAAACAAATAAAAAATAATCGGTAGTACTCATTGAGGAGCTATAATAACAACAATCGGAATATTTTTATTCCCAGATAAATTTTCACACTTATGACTTAGTAAACGTTAAATTCAAATTTCAGTCAGAAAATGTTTAGGAATTCGGAAGTACTGTTCAGTTTTTATATGACCCCTCAAGAGTTATAAAAATTAATGTAATTAATCATTGTCGAATAGTTGACCAAAATAAAGTTGTAACTCTCGCAATTAGCAAACAATATTTTCGATTTTATAATGCTCGAAAACTTTTTGTTTAGCGTCCTAGATTAAAACACACCATTAATTCTCGGTTGTACTCGCTGAGGATCTATTAATACAATAATTAGGATATTTTTATTTCGAAATAAATTTTCACCATTTAGACTTGGTAAAAGTTACATAAAATTCTGTCGAAAATGTTATTTAAATTTCTGGAGTGCTGTTGAGTTTTTCTTGGCTCCTTAAGAGTTATTAAAATTAAGATAATGAATTTTTCGTAAAGTTGACAAAGCAAAATACAAAATTTGCAAGTTGCGAAAAAATAATTTTGATTATTTGATGCTCGAAAACTTTTTTCATTCCTATCCTAGATTAAAACAAATCAAAATCATCGGCAGTACTCACTGAGGAGCTATATTAACAACAATCGGAATATTTTTATTCCCAGTAAATTTTCACACTTATGACTTTAGTAAACGTTAAATTCAATTTCAGTCAGAAAATGTTTAGGAATTCGGAAGTCTGTTCAGTTTTTTTATGACCCCCTCAAGAGTTATAAAAATTAATGTAATTAATCATTGTCGAATAGTTGACCAAAAAAGTTGTAACTCTCGCAATTAGCAAACAAATATTTTCGATTTTATGCTCGAAAACTTTTTTGTTTAGCTTCCTAGATTAAAACACCATTAGTTCTCGGTTGTACTCGCTGAGGATCTATTAATACAAGAATTAGGATATTTTTTTTCGAAATAAATTTTCACCATTTAGACTTGGTAAAAGTTACATAATAAATTCCGTCGAAAATGTTATTTAAATTTCTGGAGTGCTGTTGAGTTTTTCATTGGCTCCTCTAAGAGTTATTAAAATTAAGATAATGAACCTTTTTCGTAAAGTTGACAAAGCAAAATACAAATAATTTGCAAGTTGCGAAAAAATAATTTTGATTATTTGATGCTCGAAAACTTTCTCCATTTCTATCCTAGATTAAAACAAATAAAAAATCATCGGTATACTCATTGAGGAGCTATAATAACAACAATCGGAATATTTTTATTCCCAGATAAATTTTCACACTTATGACTTAGTAAACGTTACATTCAATTTTCAGTCAGTATGTGTTTAGGAATTCAGAATTTCTTCATTTTTTTTTTTTTATGCCCCCTTCAAGAGTTATAAAAATTAATAAAATTAACCTGTGTCAAAAAGTTGATAAAAAAAAAAGATGTAACCTTCGCAATTTGCAAACAATTATTTTCGATCTTATCATGCTCTATAACTTTTTCGTTTAGCGTCCTAGATTAAAAACACCATTAATTCTCGGTTGTACTCGCTGAGGATCTATTAATACAATAATTAGGATATTTTTATTTCGAAATAAATTTTCACTCTTTAGACTTGGTAAAAGTTACATGAAAAATTCGTTCGAAAATGTTATTTAAATTTCTGGAGTGCTGTTGAGTTTTTCTTTGGCTCCTCTAAGAGTTATTAAAATTAAGATAATGAACCTTTTTCGTAAAGTTGACAAAGCAAAATACAAAAAATTTGCAAGTTGCGAAAAATAATTTTGATTATTTGATGCTCGAAAACTTTCTCATTCCTATCCTAGATTAAAACAAATCAAAAATCATCGGTAGTACTCACTGAGGAGCTATAATAACAACAATCGGAATTTTTTATTCCCAGATAAATTTTCACACTTATGACTTAGTAAACGTTAATTCAAATTTCAGTCAGAAAATATTTAGAATTCGGAAGTTCTGTTCAGTTTTTTTATGACCCCCTCAAGAGTTATAAAAATTAATGTAATTAACCATTGTCGAATAGTTGACCAAAATAAAGTTGTAACCCTCGCAATTAGCAAACAAATATTTTCGATTTTATCATGCTCGAAAACTTTTTTGTTTAGCGTCCTAGATTAAAACACACCATTAATTCTCGGTTGTACTCGCTGAGGATCTATTAATACAATAATTATGATATTTTTATTTCGAAATAAATTTTCACCATTTAGACTTGGTAAAAGTTACATAATAAATTCGTCGGAAATGTTATTTAAATTTCTGGAGTGCTGTTGAGTTTTTCTTTGGCTCCTCTAAGAGTTATTAAAATTAAGATAATGAACCTTTTTCGTAATGTTGACAAAGCAAAATACAAAAAATTTGCAAGTTGCGAAAAAATAATTTTGATTATTTGATGCTCGAAAACTTTTTTTCATTCCTATCCTAGATTAAAACAAATCAAAAATCATCGGCAGTACTCACTGAGGAGCTATAATAACAACAATCGGAATATTTTTATTCCAGATAAATTTTCACACTTATGACTTAGTAAACGTTAAATTCAAATTTCAGTCAGAAATGATTAGGAATTCGGAAGTTCTGTTCAGTTTTTTTTATGACCCCCTCAAGAGTTATAAAAATTAATGTAATTAACCATTGTCGAATAGTTGACCAAAATAAAGTTGTAACCCTCGCAATTAGCAAACAAATATTTTCGATTTTATCATGCTCGAAAACTTTTTTGTTTAGCGTCCTAGATTAAAACACACCATTAATTCTCGGTTGTACTCGCTGAGGATCTATTAATACAAGAATTAGGATATTTTTATTTCGAAATAAATTTTCACTATTTAGACTTGGTAAAAGTTACATGAAAAATTCGTTCAGAAATGTTATTTAAATTTCTGGAGTGCTGTTGAGTTTTTCATTGCTCCTCTAAGAGTTATTAAAATTAAGATAATGAACCTTTTTCGTAAAGTTGACAAAGCAAAATACAAATAATTTGCAAGTTGCGAAAAAATAATTTTGATTATTTGATGCTCGAAAACTTTCTCCATTCCTATCCTAGATTAAAACAAATAAAAAATCATCGGTAGTACTCATTGAGGAGCTATAATAACAACAATCGGAATATTTTTATTCCCAGATAAATTTTCACACTTATGACTTAGTAAACGTTACATTCAATTTTCAGTCAGTATGTGTTTAGGAATTCAGAATTTCTGTTCAGTTTTTTTTTTTTATGCCCCCTTCAAGAGTTATAAAATTAATGAAATAAACCTTTGTCAAAAAGTTGATAAAAAAAAAAAGGTGTAACCTTCTCAATTTGCAAACAATTATTTTCGATTTTATCATGCTCTATACTTTTTCGTTTAGCGTCCTAGATTAAAACACACCATTAACTTTCGGTTGTACTCGCTGAGGATCTATTAATACAATAATTAGGATATTTTTAATTCGAAATAAATTTTCACTCTTTAGACTTGGTTAAAGTTTCATGAAAAATTCGTTCGAAAATGAAAAGGATCGTTCGAAAATAATAACAACAATCGGATTGTTTTTATTCCCAGATAAATTTTCACACTTATGACTTAGTAAACGTTAAATTCAAATTTCAGTCAGAAAATGTTTAGGAATTCGGAAGTACTGTTCAGTTTTTATATGACCCCTCAAGAGTTATAAAAATTAATGTAATTAATCATTGTCGAATAGTTGACCAAAATAAAGTTGTAACTCTCGCAATTAGCAAACAAATATTTTCGATTTTATCATGCTCGAAAACTTTTTTGTTTAGCTTCCCAGATTAAAACACACCATTTTTTCTCGGTTGTACTCGCTGAGGATCTATTAATACAATAATTATGATATTTTTATTCGAAATAAATTTTCACTGTTTAGACTTGGTAAAAAGTTACATGAAAAATTCGTTTGAAAAGTTATTTAAATTTCTGGAGTGCTGTTGAGGTTTTTCTTTGGCTCCTCTAAGAGTTATTAAAATTAAGATAATGAACATTTTTCTAAACGTTGACAAACGCAAAATAAAAATTTGCAAGTTGCGAAAAAATAATTTTGATTAATTGATGTTCGAAATTTTTTTTCTCCATTCTATCCTAGATTAAAACAAATAAAAAATCATCGGTTGTACTCACTGAGGAGCTATAATAACAACAATCGGAATATTTTTATTCCAGATAAATTTTCACACTTATGACTTAGTAAACGTTAAATTCAAATTTCAGTCAGTGTTTAGGAATTCGAAGTCACTTTTTTTTTTATGCCCCTCAGAGTTATAAAAATTAATGTAATTAATCATTGTCGAATAGTTGAAAAAATAAAAAGTTAACCTTCGCAATTAGCAAACAATATTTTCGATTTATCATGCTCGAAAACTTTTTTGTTTAGCGTCCAGATTAAAACACACCATTTTCTCGGTTGTACTCGCTGAGGATCTATTAATACAATAATTATGATATTTTTATTCGAAATAAATTTTCACTCTTTTAGACTTGGTAAAAGTTACATGAAAAATTCGTTTGAAAAGTTATTATAAATTTCTGGAGTGCTGTTGAGGTTTTCTTTGGCTCCTCTAAGAGTATTTTAAAATTAAGATAATGAACCTTTTCTCGTTAAAGTTGACAAAGCAAAATTCAAAAAATTTGCAAGTTGCGAAAAAATATTTTGATTATTTGATGCTCGAAAACTTTCTCCATTTCTATCCTAGATTAAAACAAATAAAAAATCATCGGTAGTACTCATGAGGAGCTATAATAACAACAATCGGAATATTTTTATTCCCAGATAAATTTTCACACTTATGACTTAGTAAACGTTACATTCAATTTTCAGTCAGTATGTGTTTGAATTCAGAACTTCTGTTCATTTTTTTTTTTTTTATGCCCCCTTCAAGAGTTATAAAAATTAATGAAATTAACCTGTGTCAAAAAGTTTGATAAAAAAAAAGATGTAACCTTCGCAATTGCAAACAATTATTTTTCGATCTTATCATGCTCTATAACTTTTTCGTTTAGCGTCCTAGATTAAAACACACCATTATTCTCGGTTGTACTCGCTGAGGATCTATTAATACAATAATTAGGATATTTTTATTTCGAAATAAATTTTCACTCTTTAGACTTGGTAAAAGTTACATGAAAAATTCGTTCGGAAATGTTATTTAAATTTCTGGAGTGCTGTTGAGGTTTTCTTTGGCTCCTCTAAGAGTTATTAAAATTAAGATAATGAACCTTTTTCGTAAAGTTGACAAGCAAAATACAAAAAATTTGCAAGTTGCGAAAAAATAATTTTGATTATTTGATGCTCGAAAACTTTCTCCATTCTATCCTAGATTAAAACAAATAAAAAATCATCCGTAGTACTCATTGAGGAGCTATAATAACAACAATCGGAATATTTTTATTCCCAGATAAATTTTCACACTTATGACTTAGTAACGTTACATTCAATTTTCAGTCAGTATGTGTTTAGGAATTCAGAATTTCTGTTCATTTTTTTTTTATGCCCCCTTCAAGAGTTATAAAAATTAATGAAATTAACCTTGTCAAAAAGTTGATAAAAAAAAAAGATGTAACCTTCGCAATTTGCAAACAATTATTTTCGATTTTATCATGCTCTATAACTTTTTCGTTTAGCGTCCTAGATTAAAACACATCATTAATTCTCGGTTGTACTCGCTGAGGATCTATTAATACAATAATTAGGATATTTTTAATTCGAAATAAATTTTCACTCTTTAGACTTGGTAAAATTACATGAAAAATTCGTTCGAAAATGTTATATAAATTTCTGGAGTGCTGTTGAGTTTTCTTTGGCTCCTCTAAGAGTTATTAAAATTAAGATAATGAACCTTTTTCGTAAAGTTGACAAAGCAAAATACAAAAAATTTGCAAGTTGCGAAAAAATAATTTTGATTATTTGATGCTCGAAAACTTTTTTCATTCCTATCCTAGATTAAAAAATCGAAAATCATCGGCAGTACTCACTGAGGAGCTATAATCACAACAATCGGAACTTTTTTATTCCCAGATAAATTTTCACACTTATGACTTAGTAAACGTTAAATTCAAATTTCAGTCAGAAAATTTAGGAATTCGGAAGTTCTGTTCTGTTTTTTATGACCCCCTCAAGAGTTATAAAAATTAATGTAATTAACCATTGTCGAATAGTTGACCAAAATAAAGTTGTAACCCTCGCAATTAGCAAACAAATATTTTCGATTTTATCATGCTCGAAAACTTTTTGTTTAGCGTCCTAGATTAAACACACCATTATTTCTCGGTTGTACTCGCTGAGGATCTATTAATACAATAATTAGGATATTTTTATTTCGAAATAAATTTTCACTCTTTAGACTTGGTAAAAGTTACATGAAAAATTCGTTCGAAAATGTTATATAAATTTCTGGAGTGCTGTTGAGTTTTTCTTTGGCTCCTCTAAGAGTTATTAAAATTAAGATAATGAACCTTTTTCGTAAAGTTGACAAAGCAAAATTCAAAAAATTTGCAAGTTGCGAAAAAATAATTTTGATTATTTGATGCTCGAAAACTTTCTCCATTTCTATCCTAGATTAAAACAAATAAAAAATCATCGGTAGTACTCATTGAGGAGCTATAATAACAACAATCGGAATATTTTTATTCCCAGATAAATTTTCACACTTATGACTTAGTAAACGTTACATTCAATTTTCAGTCAGTATGTGTTTAGGAATTCAGAATTTCTGTTCATTTTTTTTTTATGCCCCCTTCAAGAGTTATAAAAATTAATAAATTAACCTTGTGTCAAAAGTTGATAAAAAAAAAAGATGTAACCTTCGCAATTTGCAAACAATTATTTTCGATTTATCATGCTCTATAACTTTTTCGTTTAGCGTCCTAGATTAAAACACACCATATAATTCTCGGTTGTACTCGCTGAGGATCTATTAATACAATAATTAGGATATTTTTAATTTCGAAATAAATTTTCACTCTTTAGACTTGGTAAAATTACATGAAAAATTCGTTCGAAAATGTTATATAAATTTCTGGAGTGCTGTTGAGTTTTTCTTTGGCTCCTCTAAGAGTTATTAAAATTAAGATAATGAACCTTTTTCGTAAAGTTGACAAAGCAAAATTCAAAAAATTTGCAAGTTGCGAAAAAATAATTTTGATTATTTGATGCTCGAAAACTTTTTTCATTCCTATCCTAGATTAAAATAAATCGAAAATCATCGGCAGTACTCACTGAGGAGCTATAATCACAACAATCGGAACTTTTTTATTCCCAGATAAATTTTCACACTTATGACTTAGTAAACGTTAAATTCAAATTTCAGTCAGAAAATATTTAAGAATTCGGAAGTTCTGTTCTGTTTTTTGATGACGCCCTCAAGAGTTATAAAATTTAATGTAATTAACCATTGTCAATAGTTGACCAAAATAAAGTTGTAACCCTCGCAATTAGCAAACAAATATTTCCGATTTTATCATGCTCGAAAACTTTTTTGTTTAGCTTCCCAGATTAAAACACACCATTAATTCTCGGTTGTACTCGCTGAGGATCTATTAATACAATAATTATGATATTTTTATTTCGAAATAAATTTTCACCATTTAGACTTGGTAAAAGTTACATAATAAATTCCGTCGGAAATGTTATTTAAATTTCTGGAGTGCTGTTGAGTTTTTCTTTGGCTCCTCTAAGAGTTATTAAAATTAAGATAATGAACCTTTTTCGTAATGTTGACAAAGCAAAATACAAAAAATTTGCAAGTTGCGAAAAAATAATTTTGATTATTTGATGCTCGAAAACTTTTTTCATTCCTATCCTAGATTAAAACAAATCAAAAATCATCGGCAGTACTCACTGAGCAGCTATAATAAACAACAATCGGAATATTTTTACTCCAGATAAATTTTCACACTTATGACTTAGTAAACGTTAAATTCAAATTTCAGTCAGAAAATGTTTAGGAATTCGGAAGTTCTGTTCAGTTTTTTTATGACCCCCTCAAGAGTTATAAAAATTAATGTAATTAACCATTGTCGAATAGTTGACCAAAATAAAGTTGTAACCCTCGCAATTAGCAAACAAATATTTTCGATTTTATCATGCTCGAAAACTTTTTTGTTTAGCTTCCTAGATTAAAAACACCATTATTTCTCGGTTGTACTCGCTGAGGATCTATTAATATAAGAATTAGGATATTTTTTTTTCAAAATAAATTTTCACCATTTAGACTTGGTAAAAGTTACATGAAAAATTCGTTCGAAATGTTATTTAAATTTCTGGAGTGCTGTTGAGTTTTTCATTGCCTCCTCTAAGAGTTATTAAAATTAAGATAAATGAACCTTTTTCGTAAAGTTGACAAAGCAAAATACAAAATAATTTGCAAGTTGCGAAAAATAATTTTGATTATTTGATGCTCGAAAACTTTCTCCATTCCTATCCTAGATTAAAACAAATAAAAAATCATCGGTAGTACTCATTGAGGAGCTATAATAACAACAATCGGAATATTTTATTCCCAGATAAATTTTCACACTTATGACTTAGTAAACGTTACATTCAATTTTCAGTCAGTATGTGTTTAGGAATTCAGAATTTCTGTTCAGTTTTTTTTTTTTATGCCCCTTCAAGAGTTATAAAAATTAATGAAATTAACCTTTGTCAAAAAGTTGATAAAAAAAAAAAGGTGTAACCTTCTCAATTTGCAAACAATTATTTTCGATTTTATCATGCTCTATAACTTTTTCGTTTAGCGTCCTAGATTAAAACACACCATTAATTTTCGGTTGTACTCGCTGAGGATCTATTAATACAATAATTAGGATATTTTTAATTCGAAATAAATTTTCACTCTTTAGACTTGGTTAAAGTTTCATGAAAAATTCGTTCGAAAATGAAAAGGATCGTTCGAAAATAATAACAACAATCGGATTGTTTTTATTCCCAGATAAATTTTCACACTTATGACTTAGTAAACGTTAAATTCAAATTTCAGTCAGAAAATGTTTAGGAATTCGGAAGTACTGTTCAGTTTTATATGACCCCTCAAGAGTTATAAAAATTAATGTAATTAATCATTGTCGAATAGTTGACCAAAATAAAGTTGTAACTCTCGCAATTAGCAAACAAATATTTTCGATTTTATCATGCTCGAAAACTTTTTTGTTTAGCTTCCCAGATTAAAACACACCATTTTTTCTCGGTTGTACTCGCTGAGGATCTATTAATACAATAATTATGATATTTTTATTTCGAAATAAATTTTCACTGTTTAGACTTGGTAAAAGTTACATGAAAAATTCGTTTGAAAAGTTATTTAAATTTCTGGAGTGCTGTTGAGGTTTTCTTTGGCTCCTCTAAGAGTTATTAAAATTAAGATAATGAACATTTTTCCTAACGTTGACAACGCAAAATACAAAATTTGCAAGTTGCGAAAAAATAATTTTGATTAATTGATGTTCGAAAT
This sequence comes from Nezara viridula, assembly GCA_928085145.1. Lineage (NCBI taxonomy): Eukaryota > Metazoa > Arthropoda > Insecta > Hemiptera > Pentatomidae > Nezara > Nezara viridula. Next base: position 8,158 of record CAKMRH010000032.1, on the reverse strand, counting down.
TTTTTTTCATTCCTATCCTAGATTAAAACAAATCAAAAATCATCGGTTGTACTCACTGAGGAGCTATAATAACAACAATCGGAATGTTTTTATTCCCAGATAAATTTTCACACTTATGACTTAGTAAACGTTAAATTCAAATTTCAGTCAGAAAATGTTTAGGAATTCGGAAGTACTATTTAGTTTTTATATGACCCTCACGAGTTATAAAAATTAATGTAATTAATCATTGTCGAATAGTTGACCAAAATAAAGTTGCAACTCTCGCAATTGCAAACAAATATTTTCGATTTTATCATGCTCGAAAACTTTTTTGTTTAGCTTCCCAGATTAAAACACACCATTTTTTCTCGGTTGTACTCGCTGAGGATCTATTAATACAATAATTATGATATTTTTATTTCGAAATAAATTTTCACTCTTTAGACTTGGTAAAAGTAACATGAAAAATTCGTTTGAAAAGTTATTTAAATTTCTGGAGTGCTGTTGAGGTTTTCTTTGGCTCCTCTAAGAGTTATTAAAATTAAGATAATGAACCTTTTTCCTAATGTTGACAACGCAAAATACAAAATTTGCAAGTTGCGAAAAAATAATTTTGATTAATTGATGTTCGAAATTTTTTTCCATTCCTATCCTAGATTAAAACAAATCAAAAATCATCGGTTGTACTCACTGAGGAGCTATAATAACAACAATCGGAATGTTTTTATTCCCAGATAAATTTTCACACTTATGACTTAGTAAACGTTAAATTCAAATTTCAGTCAGAAAATGTTTAGGAATTCGGAAGTACTATTCAGTTTTTTATATGACCCCTCAAGAGTTATAAAAATTAATGTAATTAATCATTGTCGAATAGTTGACCAAAATAAAGTTGTAACTCTCGCAATTAGCAAACAAATATTTTCGATTTTATCATGCTCGAAAACTTTTTTGTTTAGCTTCCAGATTAAAACACACCATTTTTTCTCGGTTGTACTCGCTGAGGATCTATTAATACAATAATTATGATATTTTTATTTCGAAATAAATTTTCACCATTTAGACTTGGTTAATGTTACATAATAAATTCCGTCGGAAATGTTTTTAAATTTCTGGAGGGCTGTTGAGTTTTTCATTAGCTCCTCTAAGTTATTAAAATTAAGATAACGAACCTTTTTCGTAAAGTTGACAAAGCAAAATACAAAAGATTTGCAAGTTGCGAAAAAAGGATTTTGATTATTTGATGCTCGAAAACTTTTTTCATTCCTATCCTAGATTAAAACAAATCAAAAATCATCGGGTACTCACTGAGGAGCTATACTAACAACAGTCGGAATATTTTTATTCCCAGATAAATTTTTCACACTTATGACTTCGTAAACATTACATTCAAATTTCAGTCAGTAAATGTTTAGGAATTCGGAAGTTCTGTTCAGTTTTTTGATGACCCCCTCAAGAGTTATAAAAATTAATGTAATTAACCATTGTCGAATAGTTGACCAAAATAAAGTTGTAACCCTCGCAATTAGCAAACAAATACTTTTCGATTTTATCATGCTCGAAAACTTTCCTGTTTAGCTTCCTAGATAGATACACACCATTATTCTCGGTTGTACTCGCTGAGGATCTATTAATATAATAATTATGATATTTTATTTCGAAATAAATTGTCACTCTTTAGACTTGGTACAAGTTACATGAAAAATTTGTCGAAAAGTTATTTAAATTTCTGGAGTGCCGTTGAGGTTTTCTTTGGCTCTCTAAGAGTTATTAAAATTAAGATAATGATCCTTTTTCGTAATGTTGACAACGCAAAAACAAAATTTGCAAGTTGCGAAAAAAAATTTTGATTATTTGATGCTCGAAAACTTTTTTCATTCCTATCCTAGATTAAAACAAATCAAAAATCATCGGCAGTACTCACTGAGGAGCTATAATAACAACAATCGGAATATTTTTATTCCAGATAAATTTTCACACTTATGATGACTTAGTAAACGTTACATTCAATTTTCAGTCATTATGTGTTTAGGAATTCAGAATTTCTGTTCAGTTTTTTTTTTTATGCCCCCTTCAAGAGTTATAAAAATTAATGAATATTAACCTTGTCAAAAAGTTGATAAAAAAAAAAGTATCCTAATTAGCAAACAATTATTTTCGATTTTATCATGCTCTATAACTTTTCGTTTAGCGTCCTAGATTAAAACACACCATTAATTCTCGGTTGTACTCGCTGAGGATCTATTAATACAATAATTAGGATATTTTTTCGAAATAAATTTTCACTCTTAGACTTGGTAAAAGTTACATGAAAAATTCGTTCGAAAATGTTATATAAATTTCTGGAGTGCTGTTGAGTTTTCTTTGGCTCCTCTAAGAGTTATTAAAATTAAGATAATGAACCTTTTTCGTAAAGTTGACAAAGCAAAACAAATAATTTGCAAGTTGCGAAAAAATAATTTTGAATTATTTGATGCTCGAAAACTTTCTCCATTCCTATCCTAGATTAAAACAAATAAAAAACATCGTAGTACTCATTGAGGAGCTATAATAACAACAATCGGAATATTTTTATTCCCAGATAAATTTCACACTTATGACTTAGTAAACGTTACATTCAATTTTCAGTCAGTATGTGTTTAGGAATTCAGAATTTCTGTTCAGTTTTTTTTTTTATGCCCCCTTCAAGAGTTATAAAAATTAATGAAATTAACCTTTGTCAAAAGTTGATAAAAAAAAAGATGTAACCTTCGCAATTTGCAAACAATTATTTTCGATTTTATCATGCTCTATAACTTTTTCGTTAGCGTCCTAGATTAAAACACACCATTAATTCTCGGTTGTACTCGCTGAGGATCTATTAATACAATAATTAGGATATTTTAATTCGAAATAAATTTTCACTCTTTAGACTTGGTAAAAGTTACATGAAAAATTCGTTCGGAAATGTTATTTAAATTTCTGGAGTGCTGTTGAGTTTTCTTTGGCTCCTCTAAGAGTTATTAAAATTAAGATAATGAACCTTTTTCGTAAAGTTGACAAAGCAAAATTCAAAAATTTGCAAGTTGCGAAAAAATAATTTTGATTATTTGATGCTCGAAAACTTTCTCCATTCTATCCTAGATTAAAACAAATAAAAAATCATCGGTAGTACTCATTGAGGAGCTATAATAACAACAATCGGAATATTTTTATTCCCAGATAAATTTTCACACTTATGACTTAGTAAACGTTACATTCAATTTTCAGTCAGATGTAAAAGTTTAGGAATTCAGAATTTCTGTTCAGTTTTTTTTTTTATGCCCCCTTCAAGAGTTATAAAAATTAATGAAATTAACCTTTGTCAAAAAGTTGATAAAAAAAAAAGATGTAACCTTCGCAATTTGCAAACAATTATTTTCGATTTTATCATGCTCTATAACTTTTTCGTTTAGCGTCCTAGATTAAAACACATATTAATTCTCGGTTGTACTCGCTGAGGATCTATTAATACAATAATTAGGATATTTTAATTCGAAATAAATTTTCACTCTTTAGACTTGGTAAAATTACATGAAAAATTCGTCGAAAATGTTATATAAATTTCTGGAGTGCTGTTGAGGTTTTCTTTGGCTCCTCTAAGAGTTATTAAAATTAAGATAATGAACCTTTTTCGTAAAGTTGACAAAGCAAAATTCAAAAAATTTGCAAGTTGCGAAAAAATAATTTTTGATTATTTGATGCTCGAAAACTTTTTTCATTCCTATCCTAGATTAAAATAAATCGAAAATCATCGCAGTACTCACTGAGGAGCTATAATCACAACAATCGAACTTTTTTATTCCCAGATAAATTTTCACACTTATGACTTAGTAAACGTTAAATTCAAATTTCAGTCAGAAAATATTTAGGAATTCGGAAGTTCTGTTCTGTTTTTTGATGACGCTCTCAACAGTTATAAAAATTAATGTGAATAACCATTGTCGAATAGTTGACCAAAATAAAGTTGTAACTCTCGCAATTAGCAAACAAATATTTTCAATTTTATAATGCTCGAAAACTTTTCTGTTTAGCTTCCTAGATAGATACACACCATTATTTCTCGGTTGTACTCGCTGAGGATCTATTAATAAAAAATTAGGATATTTTTATTTCGAAACAAATTTTCACTCTTTAGACTTGGTACAAGTTACATGAGAAATTTTGGTCGGAAAAGTTATTTAAATTTCTGGAGTGCTGTTTGATTTTTTTCTTGGCTGCTCTAAGAGTTATTAAAATTAAGATAATGAACATTTTTCCTAACGTTGACAACGCAAAATACAAAATTTGCAAGTTGCGAAAAAATAATTTTGATTAATTGATGTTCGAAATTTTTTTCCATTCCTATCCTGGATTAAAACAAATCAAAAATCATCGGTTTACTCACTGAGAGCTATAATAACAACAGTCGGAATGTTTTTTATTCCCAGATAAATTTTCACACTTATGACTTAGTAAACGTTAAATTCAAATTTCAGTCAGAAAATGTTTAATAATTCGGAAGTACTGTTCAGTTTTTATATGACCCCTCAAGAGTTATAAAAATTAATGTAATTAATCATTGTCGAATAGTTGACCAAAATAATGTTGTAACTCTCGCAATTAGCAAACAAATATTTTCGATTTTATAATGCTCGAAAACTTTTTTGTTTAGCTTCCTAGATTAAAACACACCATTAGTTCTCGTTGTACTCGCTGAGGATCTATTAATACAAGAATTAGGATATTTTTTTTTCGAAATAAATTTTCACCATTTAGACTTGGTAAAAGTTACATGAAAAATTCGTTCGAAAATGTTATTTAAATTTCTGGAGTGCTGTTGAGTTTTTCACTGGCTCCTAAGAGTTATTAAATTAAGATAATGAACCTTTTTCGTAAAGTTGACAAAGCAAAATACAAATAATTTGCAAGTTGCGAAAAAATAATTTTGATTATTTGATGCTCGAAAACTTTCTCCATTCCTATCCTAGATTAAAACAAATAAAAATCATCGGTAGTACTCATTGAGGAGCTATAATAACAACAATCGGAATATTTTTATTCCCAGATAAATTTTCACACTTATGATGACTTAGTAAACGTTACATTCAATTTTCAGTCATTATGTGTTTAGGAATTCAGAATTTCTGTTCAGTTTTTTTTTTTTATGCCCCTTCAAGAGTTATAAAAATTAATGAAATTAACCTTTGTCAAAAAGTTGATAAAAAAAAAAAGGTGTAACCTTCTCAATTTGCAAACAATTATTTTCGATTTTATCATGCTCTATAACTTTTTCGTTTAGCGTCCTAGATTAAAACACACCATTAATTCTCGGTTGTACTCGCTGAGGATCTATTAATACAATAATTAGGATATTTTAATTCGAAATAAATTTTCACTCTTTAGACTTGGTAAAAGTTACATGAAAAATTCGTTCGGAAATGTTATTTAAATTTCTGGAGTGCTGTTGAGGTTTTCTTTGGCTCCTCTAAGAGTTATTAAAATTAAGATAATGAACCTTTTTCGTAAAGTTGACAAAGCAAAATACAAAAAATTTGCAAGTTGCGAAAAAATAATTTGATTATTTGATGCTCGAAAACTTTTTTCATTCCTATCCTAGATTAAAATAAATCGAAAATCATCGGCAGTACTCACGAGGAGCTATAATCACAACAATCGAAACTTTTTTATTCCCAGATAAATTTTCACACTTATGACTTAGTAAACGTTAAATTCAAATTTCAGTCAGAAAATATTTAGGAATTCGGAAGTTCTGTTCTGTTTTTGATACGCTCTCAACAGTTATAAAAATTAATGTGAATAACCATTGTCGATAGTTGACCAAAATAAAGTTGTAACTCTCGCAATTAGCAAACAAATATTTCAATTTTATAATGCTCGAAAACTTTTTCTGTTTAGCTTCCTAATAGAAACACACCATTATTTCTCGGTTGTACTCGCTGAGGATCTATTAATATAAGAATTAGGATATTTTTATTTCGAAACAAATTTTCACTCTTTAGACTTGGTACAAGTTACATGAAAAATTTGGTCGGAAAAGTTATTTAAATTTCTGGAGTGCTGTTTATTTTTCTTTGGCTCTCTAAGAGTTATTAAAATTAAGATAATGAACCTTTTTCCTAACGTTGACAACGCAAAATACAAAATTTGCAAGTTGCGAAAAAATAATTTTGATTATTGATGTTCGAAATTTTTTCCATTCCTATCCTAGGATTAAAACAAATCAAAAATCATCGGTTGTACTCACTGAGGAGCTATAATAACAACAGTCGGAATGTTTTTATTCCCAGATAAATTTTCACACTTATGACTTAGTAAACGTTAAATTCAAATTTCAGTCAAAAATGTTTAATAATTCGGAAGTACTGTTCAGTTTTTATATGACCCCTCAAGAGTTATAAAAATTAATGTAATTAATCATTGTCGAATAGTTGACCAAAATAAAGTTGTAACTCTCGCAATTAGCAAACAAATATTTTCGATTTTATAATGCTCGAAAACTTTTTTGTTTAGCTTCCTAGATTAAAACACACCATTAGTTCTCGGTTGTACTCGCTGAGGATCTATTAATACAAGAATTAGGATATTTTTTTTCGAAATAAATTTCACCATTTAGACTTGGTAAAAGTTACATGAAAAATTCTTTCGAAATGTTATTTAAATTTCTGGAGTGCTGTTGAGTTTTTCACTGGCTCCTCTAAGAGTTATTAAAATTAAGATAATGAACCTTTTTCGTAAAGTTGACAAAGCAAAATACAAATAATTTGCAAGTTGCGAAAAATAATTTTGATAATTTGATGCTCGAAAACTTTCTCCATTCTATCCTAGATTAAAACAAATAAAAATCATCGGTAGTACTCATTGAGGAGCTATAATAACAACAATCGGAATATTTTTATTCCCAGATAAATTTTCACACTTATGACTTAGTAAACGTTACATTCAATTTTCAGTCAGTATGTGTTTAGGAATTCAGAATTTCTGTTCAATTTTTTTTTTTATGCCCCCTTCAAGAGTTATAAAAATTAATGAAATTAACCTTGTCAAAAAGTTGATAAAAAAAAAAATGTAACCTTCGCAATTTGCAAACAATTATTTTCGATTCTTATCATGCTCTATAACTTTTTCGTTTAGCGTCCTAGATTAAAACACACCATTAATTCTCGGTTGTACTCGCTGAGGATCTATTAATACAATAATTAGGATATTTTTATTTCGAAATAAATTTTCACTCTTTAGACTTGGTAAAAGTTACATGAAAAATTCGTTCGAAAATGTTATTTAAATTTCTGGAGTGCTGTTGAGTTTTTCTTGGCTCCTCTAAGAGTTATTAAAATTAAGATAATGAACCTTTTTCGTAAAGTTGACAAAGCAAAATTCAAAAAATTTGCAAGTTGCGAAAAAATAATTTTAATTATTGATGCTCGAAAACTTTCTCCATTTCTATCCTAGATTAAAACAAATAAAAAATCATCGGTAGTACTCATTGAGGAGCTATAATAACAACAATCGGAATATTTTTATTCCCAGATAAATTTTCACACTTATGACTTAGTAAACGTTACATTCAATTTTCAGTCAGTATGTGTTTAGGAATTCAGAATTTCTGTTCATTTTTTTTTTTTATGCCCCCTTCAAGAGTTATAAAAATTAATGAAATTAACCTTTGTCAAAAAGTTGATAAAAAAAAAAGATGTAACCTTCGCAATTTGCAAACAATTATTTTCGTTCTTATCATGCTCTATAACTTTTTCGTTTAGCGTCCCTAGATTAAAACACACCAGTAATTCTCGGTTGTACTCGCTGAGCATCTATTAATACAAATTAGGATATTTTAATTCGAAATAAATTTTCACTCTTTAGACTTGGTAAAATTACATGAAAAATTCGTTCGAAAATGTTATATAAATTTCTGGAGTGCTGTTGAGGTTTTCTTTGGCTCCTCTAAGAGTTATTAAAATTAAGATAATGAACCTTTTCGTAAAGTTGACAAAGCAAAATTCAAAAAATTTGCAAGTTGCGAAAAAATAATTTTGATTATTTGATGCTCGAAAACTTTTTTCATTCCTATCCTAGATTAAAATAAATCGAAAATCATCGGCAGTACTCACTGAGGAGCTATAATCACAACAATCGGAACTTTTTTATTCCCAGATAA
>CAKMRH010000031.1:0-30481 GCA_928085145.1 Nezara viridula | reverse complement strand
ATAGATAGATAGATAGAAAGTAAACTTTATTCTGGGACAAGGTCCCTTATGAATAACAGATATGAACAAAAAAATAAAACTACATCTGGCCAAAAATTACATTAATCAATATTAAAGAATATATACAGTATCTTCAGTGAAATTAAATTAAAACAAGTAAAAATAAAATAAAATTTTGAGAAAAAACGAAATAAAAAAAACAACATTATTTAAATGAAAATAAAAATAAAATAAAATAAGCATGGGTTGATTTTTAAAATTAAGACTCAATAAATTTTATCAACCATTCACCTCAGTCAAAATCTATTTCACAATATTTATTTTATTGTATAACGTCATTTTGGGATGTGAGAAGGAATTGGTAGAGATGATATTTAAATGAGGACAAGGAAGAGGCATGACGGATTTCAGATGGCAAGGAATTCCAGAAGGCTGTGGATCGGGAAATAAAGGAATATTCAAACGTCTTAGTTCTATGGGAAGGGATATAAAGGTCGGAAACACGGGATCTTGTTTTCTGGGAATGGACCACGGGTTTAAACTGTAGGAGACTGTAGATGTAAGAAGGGTGTCTGGTGTTGATTGTTTGGAATAGGAAAGATCCGAGGAAATATTGTCTGCGGAAAGAAGGGAAGAGCCACTTTAACTCGTCGTAAAGGTGGGACACATGAGATCGCTTTGATGTACCGAAGACAAATCTTAAGCAGGAATTCATGAGTCTCTTCAATCTATCCTCGATTACCATCGGGACGCCTCCGTACACCACACAGCCGTAGTCAAAGTGGGATAAAATAAGAGAGGATACAAGGAGCTTGCGGATGGGTTGTGGGAGTAGGTGGCGGGAGCGATGGAATAGTTTAAGGGTACCTATTGACTTACGGGAGATGAGGGCAATATGGGGTTTCCAGGAGAGGTTTTCGTCTATGGTGATTCCTAGGTTTTTAACGGATGAACTGAATGGGACAGGATGATCGTTGATGACTAAAGGAGGAAGGAAGGAGATGGATTTAAGAATAGGACTGGAACCTATAATAATGGCCTGACTTTTCATCGCATTTAGATTTAAATTATTCAGACTTGCCCAGGCACTGATCCTATTGTCTTATAAAAACAATATCAAAAAAATAAATCTTTATCACGAAAGAAAAATAAAGAAAAGTGTTAAATTTTTAATAAAGCTTTTCAGAACATTAAAGATTTCTCTTAATTATATGCATGATTATGATAAAAAATACTAATACAGTCAAACAGTCAATGGCAGAAAGGAAAAATTCCATTAAAAACAACGTATAATGTATCTAAAAATAATGAAAATTCCTTTAATTACTTAAATATAATTTAATGTTAAGTTATAATTGGAAAATGCAAACCAATCAGCTTTGTCTCTAAAATACAGATAAATAATAAATTAGCACATAAAATATGGAAATTCAGGCAGCTTAAGGACAGAAAATAAAACAAGGCCAGGAACACCTCACTTCATGACATCCTACAACATGTTGGACTTTCAATATACTATCCAATTTGTTTTATATATTCTTAAAATTATAAAATACTTATTTTTCAGCATTAGCGAGAATAGTCGAATATGTTTTCCAATATATGTTGACCTAATATCACCAAAAAAAAAAAGTCCCAAGTCACTAATCCTTCCTTGTCAATACCTAAATCTCCCTTCAAAAACAAAATCGTCTGTAAAACAATTTAGGAGAGGTATTTACGAGCAATAGTAACTTATATTTTCTCTTTCACCTGTCTCTGTCTTGAAAGTTGCAATTAGAACATATTTTGTTGCCTTTGATAAGCTAAAATATGTAATTTTTGTCTTCTGATTATTTCTATTATACTTTCAAATTTCTTGAAATGGGCCATAACTTATGGTCATTACTTGTGCATGATAAGAACAGTCTTCATATTTTGAACCGGCCCATTAAAAAGATTTGAAAATAAATTGAAGACTTAATAATTGATTTACATTGAGATAAGTGAAAAACTTCAGAGAATTAAGGATTGTTGTATATATTTGCTAACTATAGTTTTTCAGTTTTGTGTATAGTTAGTCTACTTAATGTTTTATTTTATTTTTCTCTAATCTTTTCTCAACAAATCCTTTTTCTCCAGCTATTAATACAATTAAATTTTATAGAAAATGTTTAATAACAGAACCAAATGATCTTATATATATACTAATTAAAATGATTGAAGGTTTAGTTATAACTTAGGGTAAGTTTTGAAAAATACATTTCAGATACTTAAAAATGGTACTTTAACTAGGAATCGCGGCGAATCAAATGGGCTTGTAAAGTTGTTGGGCTTAGTAACGAGAGAATTCCTAAAAGGTTAATATTTGCTGTGTCGAATGGTAAGCGTCCGAAGCGTAGACCGAAGCGAAGGTGGGAAGATTGCATTAAAGCCGATCTAAATGGACCGGGTTTGGACGGTGAACGGTGGCGGGAGGTGTGTAATAAGCTATTGGTGTGTCGGCATCGAACCTTCGGGTTCGCTAAGCCTTTTATTATTATTATTGTTGCTGTAAATAATGATATTTTAGGCATAAGAAAGGATCGTACCCAACAGTACCTATATTTGTTTATTTTCTTAAATAAAGAAAGGAGATCTCTCATCCAGCTCCTTTTCAGCCATCTTCTGATGAACATGTCAACAGGCTGTGTGTCATGGTCATGTCGTTTTAGGCTATTTAGGCTATTGTATCCCACTAGATTATTATCAAATCATGAGTAAAGAGTAGGTCAAAAAATGGTAATCGTTAGTCGGTGTGTAAGGTTTTGTTGTTTACGTACCTGAGCAGCCGCGTTTATTATAGTCTGTAGTACAAACCCCTTTTTTATTTAATTATTAACATCCGACTCAAACGTGAATGGCTTCATCTCATCGCTAGTAAAAACTAGTATCTACCAGTTTGCTTTCTATTTGAATCGTGAGATAATTTGAGCACGAACTTAAGAAAATATGTGGTGTTAAAAAATATTGATCAGTTTGGCGTGACCTACACCCCCCCCAAAAAACAAATTCAAAATTACGAGGTTGAATAAGCCAATATTTTTGAAGTCTACTTTTATTTTCTAGTTTGTGCTTAAATTATCTTACGACCCAAATGAAAAACAATTTTTAATACCTAATTTTTTTTTTTTAACTTAATGAAATTTGCAACTGTATTACATGAAAAATACAACAAGTAAATGTGACATTGGTAACATGACATGTACACAACATGAAGAGAATCTACCCGTTGGTAGAACTCGAATTAAATATCTATATTAGAAGATCCCGAGGCCATCTTCTTTTCAGACGCCTCGGAGGGTTATCAGGGATCGAGGAGGAAGCAAGGTTAGAAACGAGAGGATTCGGATGATTCTGCAGTTTGTTATGGAAGGATAGGTATCTGGATTGGGCCAAATCGGAAACATATGGAACATTAAGTTCTTTATGGATGATTTTATTTGTGACAAAGTAGGGAGCATTGAGGATTTTACGAAGGATTTTGGATTGTAAGGATTGGATACGAGAGGAATTCGATGGTTTGGTGGAGCCCCAAAGCTCAATTCCGCAAGTCCAAATAGGTCTTATTTTTGTCATATATATGACAAAAATAAGACGTTTGTTATTGATTGAAAGCTTAGAACGTTTGTCTAGTAAGTGCTGAAGTAGTCGAAAACGTCGGACGGTTTCTAGTCGTTTCAGTCTGGTATGGGGTTCCAAGTACCTAATTAAATAGATAAAGTTTGCCTATCTCTAGATTGAAAACTCCCCAATTCCAAGAGTTTTAGTAAATAAAATAGTTGTCGGTTACAATGAGATAGAGCTAATCACGAAGTTTGAAATGAATGTTAATAATTTGATAAAAAAAAAAGGTCTGTTTCACGGACTATAACTAATAAATAAAAAAAATAACCGGAAAAATAATAAACTTTTTTTTATAAGTACGCCTTTTTTGGTGAATCTTAAGAGTAATTTTATTTTTAAAAAATACAAATGTTATCGTAAACAAGTTACTGAAAAGAAACACCCCGATAGGAGATCCCGAAGCCGCTCTCGATTTCATTAACAAATTCTAGAGAGCCGCCGAAGTCGATTAGCTCGTCCCCACTGCCATTACTTTAATTGGGCCTCCATTGACAGCCGCTTTTCCCTTTGATTTTGTTTGATCTGCTCCCGCGGCCGAACTAAAACAAAACAAATATATTCAAGGGCTCTTTGATCCTCTCTCCGGGCAGCCCCGATCTGAAACATTGAATTAAATTATTCACTATAGTGCTTTGTAAATAAGCATTTCCCGGCTCAATTAACATTTATAAAACAAAAATTATTAAGGTAACCGTTCCTTGTTTAGTATAGAGTTAATTTCATCAAGAGAATAGGAAATAATTTTTTTTATTATTTATCATTGATATCTAGAACTGGATGACATGGGACCCACATGTTAAAATGAAGCGTATGACACTTAACAAACGACTCAAACTACTTTACTCTCTTTTTGCCAAATCTTCAAAACTAAAACTAAAACAGAAACTGAATACATATACATACTTACTTAAGCCCATATGGACATACTCATCACAAATATACGGCATCGCTAAAAAGACCCACCTACAAAAACTTCAAACGTTCCAATCAAAATTATTGCGACTCATAACAAAAGCACCTTGGTACGTGACTAACAAAACTCTACATACTGACCTCCACCTTCCAACAGTTGACCAACATATAACGACCCTATATCAACGATTTTACACAAATTTACATGGACATAATAACAGACTAATAAGAGACATGGCCACAGCTGACATACCTCAGAACATGAGCAGGAGACTAAAAAGGCGTTGGATGAGGGATCTCCTTCCTTAGACAACCTAAGTAATTGGAACAAGTTAGGGAAGAGGTACGGCTGAGTACTTTCCTTCCCCATGCCTGTCATGTCATTATATCATTATCGCCATCACATTTGCTGATTGTCAACTTATTGTTGACAGGCGCAAATATATATTTTATAGAAAAAAAAATATATCTAGAACTGTATAAAAAAATACATCTAGTAAATTCGAACAATGTAATATAATGACATGAAACACGAGTTGAGAAACTACACTCTAAAATATTTCTACATTAGCAATCATAGTGCCTTCATCGCTTTAGACGCCTCAGAGGGTTATCAAAAATAGAAGAGAGAGCCAGGTTAGAAACAAAAGGGTTGGGATGGTTATGATGCTTATTATGGAAGGATAGTTATCTGGATTGGGCCAGATCTGAAATATTAAGGTCATTATGGGTGATTTTATTTGTAACAAAGTAAGGAGCATTGAGGATTTTGAAGTGTAAAGATTGGATACGAGAGGAATTTGAAGGTTTGGTAGAGCCCCATAGCTCAACTCCGTAATTCCAAGTAGGCCTTATTATAGTCATGTATATGGTTATTTGTAATTAATTGGAAGTTTGTAGTTAATTAGAGCATTTGTATTATAAGTGTTGAAGTTATCGGCGAAGAAAACAAAAATTCAAACCACACAATTGAAGATTCTTCAAAAAATCGTAAATGAACCTGTGTTAATTTAAAATCGCACCATACTCAAAGATATGAACATACTAAGACTAAAATCGTAAATACATGACAAATACAGTATTCACACTTCATCAAAATTAGCTCTCGTCTCTCGTCGCTTCTCTTTCTTCCTCCTGTTGGAACTGGAAATCAGAGATGAGCGAATGCAACTCTGAATACTGAGCACAAAATATTTTACTCAAATATTGAACTTTTTGAGTGCCAAAAAACTTAATTACAACATCGGTTAATGTCAAACGATTAACTGAAGTATTGATTGAATTCCCAAAAGTGATTAAATTTAAATAAAATACTTGGTACTCGGAGTAGCAGTTGCCCATCTCTGTTGGAAATATATGAAAAGGAAGTGGTCTAGAGATCTACTGACAATATAAAGAATTATTAAGAAGAATGAAGACGTAAGAAGTAAGGAGCATTGACGATTTTGCAGTGTAAGACTTGGATACGAGATGAATTCGATGTTTTAGTGGAGCCCCATAGCTCAACTCCGTAAGTTCAAATAGGCCTTATTATAGTCAAGTATATGAGTCTTTTGTAATTAATTGGAAGATTAGAGCAGTTATCTAGTAAGTGTTGAAGTAGTTGGAAACGAGGAGCGGTTTCTTGTCGTATCAGTCTGGTATGAGGATTCCAAGTAAGACGTTTGTCGAGTTGTAGTCCTAGGTAACGGATTTGTTAAACAGTAATAAGTAAGGTATTGTTAAAGGACACTGAAGGACAGGGAGTCATTGGTTTACGACGAAGTGTAAAGGTAATTTGTTGGGATTTATTATAATTCTCTAGTTTTGACACCATTCTTCAAGATTTGTGACTTTCAATACCATCTAAGTATCGAGAAAACCGATGAGTGTTCTATTCCGAACCCCACCTACATCTTTAGGCCCTGATAAGACATGTCTTATCCAGAGCTCGAGTTTCTTGCTAGTCAGCATGAGTCCACCCAATCTGGACGAGATAGGAGGGCTTACAGGATCAAACGGGCAACAATCGAATTCAGGGGAGGTAAAGGAATATAAGAGGCAATTTCCACAAGTCACAACCGTCTGAAAAATCAAAAACATTACTTATTCCATTTCGAAAGATATCATAATCATTAAGGAATAAGATTTTATTATTATTTTTTTTTATAGTTGTACTTTTATTTCGTGCACAAAACGTATTCGTTAACGGACCTCAACTTTTTTAATATTGATTTAAGGTTTATGTAACATGAATGTTTTTTCTAAAACTGGATTATCTTTTGTCAAGTTGAAAGATGATTAAAATATATATATAATAATAAATAATAATAATAATAAGGCTTAGCGAATCCGAAGGTTCGATGCCGACACCACCAATCGCTTGTTACACACCTCCCTCCACCGTTCGCGGTCCAAACCCAGTCCCTTCAGATCAGCTTTAATGCAATCTTCCCACCTTCGCTTCGGTCTACCCCTCCGACGCTTACCATTCGGCACAGCAAATATTAACCTTTTAGGAATTCTCTCGTTACTAAGCCAAACAACTTTACAAGCCCATTTGATTCGTCGCGATGAAATTACCTCAATTACATTACCCGGATATAGCTCACGCAATTCGGCGTTGTGTAACCGTCTGAACTCTCCGGTTAACTCATCCTTCTTCGGTCCGAATATTCTACGCAATACTTTATTTTCAAAAACCTTAAGACGCTGCTCATCCCTTAATGTAAGCGGCCAAGTTTCGCATCCATAAAGAACTGTAGGCAAGATAATAGTTTTATAGATTCTAATTTTTAAGTTTCGGGACAAGAGGCGCGAACTTAGTAGTTTTGTCACAGAAAAATAACAAGCATTCCCCGCCTTCAGTCTAACTTTAATCTCTTCTTCAATTTCGTTTTTTCTAGTTATCGTAGAACCTAGATACCTAAATTTATCTACCTGTTCAAACATATTACCATCTATATCGATATCACCAGTAGTATCGCCATTTTTGCAGCTAACCATATATTTTGTTTTGTCCACGTTTATTTCGAGTCCTAGTTCTTTACCGGCTTTCATTAACGTTGTCGTATTTAGTTTTATAGTTTCAACGTCTTCGCTTAACAGTACCAGATCATCAGCATAGCCCAGCACGGATGTTGTCCCGCCCAGATCCAACCCTTTCTCGGTTCGCATTACCTCCCTAATGGCATGTTCTAATGCCAAATTGAACAGGACTGGCGAAAGGGAATCACTCTGTTTTAAACCCGAACGAACCTCAAATTTTTCGGACAAATTATTACTGATTCTAACTTTATTGAGTGTCTCCGTCAAGCACATCCTGAATAGATTTACTTGTTTTTTTGGAATTCCCTGCTCGATTAGAATATTATACAGTTTCTGGCGGTCAATAGAATCGTAAGCCTTTTTAAAATCTATATACAGCTGATGAACAATACCGTTATACTCCAATTTTTTCTCTAATATTTGCCGTAAAGAAAATATTTGATCAATAGTCGAACGATTCCGTCTAAATCCGCATTGGTAGTCTCCGATAATTTCCTCGGCGTATTCCGTGATTCGACTGGTTAAGATTACAGTGAATATTTTATAACATACCGGAAGGAGTGAAATTCCTCGATAGTTATTACAATCCGTCCTCGGACCCTTTTTGTGAATCGGAATAAGAATAGATTCTTTCCATTCTTCAGGTAATTTTTCGTTCACCCAGATCTTTTTAACCAACCGATGTATTTTAGAAACTCCAGCTTCCCCGCATGCCTTAATTAGTTCAGTAGGAATATTATCGATTCCCGCTGCTTTATATGATTTTAATTTTCCGATAGCTACTTCAACTTCCTCTTTACTTGGTCCTTCTATCAACGGTTCAGCACTCTGGTACTCAGAAGGAGGACACAGATCATAATTTCCCGTATTTAAAATATTGTCAAAGTGGTCCTTAAATTTATTCAATATGTCAACCGGATCGGTCAGAATATTGTTATTATCATCCCTAATTCCAGACGTTACGGGCCCTACATATTTACGTGATCTGTTTATACCTTTGTACATGTCTCTTACGTTATTTTCGATTCTATTAGTTTCTATTTCAATTATTTTATTTTTAAGATACTACCTTTTTTTATTTTTGAGCAATTTTGTCGTTTTCTTCTTTGAGATTCGGAAGTATTCCAGATTGTCTTCGCTAGGATTATTTAGAGCTTTTAATTTAGCGGCTTTCCTTTTTTCGCACATGTTTAAGCAATCTTCATCAAACCACGGTTTGTTATTCTTATTTTCCTTTTTTCCTAGACACGATTTACCGACCGCTTTAATATTATCCCTGATCTCTACCCATAACTTGTCAATATCCTCGTGGTCCTCGTCAGGAAGCTCTAAAGCTTCAAACCTATTCTTAACATCTAGCTCGAATTGGTTTCTAATTGATGGATTTTTTAATTTTTCCAAATTAAAATTCTCAAAATCGAAACGGTTTTCTTTTCTCTTTTTTATATTAAGTTTTTGTGGAAGTTTCGCGATTACTAATTCATGATCCGACCCACATTCTGCTCCGCGATAAGACCGTACATTGATTATACTGCTTTGCCAGCTGTGTTGTATCAAGACATGATCGATTTGATTTCGTGTTTGCGAGTCCGGCGATGTCCAAGTATATTTATGAATATCCTTACGTTTAAACGTCGTACTTTTAATTATCAGGTTTTTCGAGATGGCAAAGTTTATCAGACGGATCCCATTATCATTACTATACTTTCTTTACCAATCGTCTGAATATAAACTTCTTCCCTTCCTACCTTTGCGTTCGCGTCACCTACAATTATTTTCATGTAGTTTCGCGGTAGTTTATCATAAACCCATTCGAGTTTATCGTAAAATTCACTTTTGACTTCATCGTCACTGTCTTCGGTCGGACAATGTATGTTTATTAATGCGATTTTAAACCAACGTCCCTGAAATGTAGCTACCGAAATTCTATCACTAAAGAATTGTACGTCCCTCAAAGCGGATAGTAATCTACTCCTAATTAGAAACCCTGTACCTAAACAATGATTCCCGCTTCCTCCGTACCAAATAGTGTACTTTCCTTCCCTCATCGAGCCCTCCCCTGGCCAGCGAACCTCTTGCAGAGCCACGACATCCAAATTGTACCCATTTACCTCATTCGCGACCGATTTTAGCCCCCCTGCTGTGTTTAAACTCCTTACGTTCCACGTACCAATATTTAAATCCCTATATTTCAACTTGCGGCATGAATCCCCTAAAGCAGTCCCCACCCGGAGACCCGAACGGGGGACTAGTTTACCTCCGGATAATGAGCGTTATACCTTAGGGAGATCCATGACTTTTTGTGGTGTTTGGTGAACTAAAGATATGTGAGTAGGGCGTTCAATCCTACGTCACACCCTCCAGCAAGTCTGGTGGGCCCCTACCTCCAGCAAGTCTGGAGGTCCCCTCCCTCCAGCAAGTCTGGAGGGCCCCTCTCATTGTTGGTCAGCGAGTCCATCGGACTTAGCCGGGAGGAACTTCCAAGGAATTTCCACCGACCATCCCCAGATCCGCCACCCGTGGGACGCTCCCCATACGCGGTAATGAGCCCGCGCGAGGTTAAAATATATATATATATATATATATATATATATATATATATATATATATACATATACATATATATACATACATATATATATATATATGTAAAAAAAAAAAAAAAAAAAAAAAAAAATAGAAAATCGAATCTAATCTACGATTAAATGAATACTAGTTTAGCCGTTTGAATGGTTTTAACAAATAAAAATCATACTGCATTTAAAGGGAGTTTTTTCTAATTTACTGTGAAACAATTGTTAACAACTAAACTTAAATATTTTGTTATTTATAGCTTTTTATTTAAAAAACAAAACAAATATGACTTAATTAAAAAAATAAAAAACTTTAATACAAAATGAAATTGAAGAGGAAATTAAGTTTAGGTTGAAGGCGGGAAATGCTTGTAATTTTTCTAGTCAAAATTACTTAGTTCTCGCCTCCTGTCCCGAAACTTAAATATAAGAATTTACAAAACCATTATCCTTCCTACGGTTCTTTATGGATGCGAAACGTGGCCACTTACATTAAGAGATGAGCAAAGTCTTAACGATAATGGACAAGTCAGCCGGAGAATTTAGGCGGTTACATAACGCTGAATTGCGTGAACTGATTCGGTTAAAACAATTGCTGGGCTTAGTAACGAAAGAGTTCCTAAAAAGTTAATATGCACTGTACCGACAAACGTCCGAGGAGTAGACCAAAGCGAAGGTGGGAAGATTGTGTTGATATGGCGGGTTTGCGTTTAGACCGAGCCCGGTGGATAAAAGAATGTGGACATCGAATGGTGGTATCGGCATCGAACCTTCGGGTTCGCTATGCCTTATTATTATAATTATTTAAAAAGCAGTACGTAGCTAAGTTTAGCTATCTAAAAGTATTCTTGAAGTGGTTTGAACTGTGACAAACCTTACTTAAATTTGGAGTAAATTTTGTCTAGTTGACATTGAAATAATTGTTAATTACTAAAATTAAATGTATTTTTTTTTATTTAACGCATCCTATTCACCAAAATAATTTGACAAAAAACCACAAATCATGATTTTTTTACTTTTCTGTGGAAAATCGGAACATTGTTTATATAAACTTTTTTGTAGATATTGAGGTCTGTTACCACCTCCTTAAATATTTTCCACTATTTACAAGACACCCTATATAGGTTTCATACAGGTATAGGTTCATATAGGTAAGTGAAACTAATAATTTTTTTAATTCGATTATATTTCAAATTATTTGATCCCATAGTAGATGACGTCATAGATTAAATGAAGATTTAATCACCGAGAAGATGATATGACGTCATGGACTCGATGAAGACCCAATCACCGGGAATATAATTAGTACTAAACCGAGAGGTAGATGTTGATGGGACGACGGCATTAAGACTGATCTGGCAGATTTGGGGATATGCGGCCGACGGGGAGCGATATGTAGCTTATAATGCCGGGACCGTACCCGCACGAACGCGGAGGATTATCGTCGTACATACTGATCCGGCACAGAGCCAGGTAGCTAATGAACAGGTGAAGTGCGGGCTGGTAATTGGGGAAGCCATATTGTTAGCCTGTCTTGAGGAGCTACGTCATCTTACAGTGGCGTTTTAATTCTGTCCTTCTGCCACTAGAGGGCACTTCATGCACCCTCCGTGCCTACAGTTTGTTCTTTTTTTTTCTCATCTCTTCTTTCCCACCACTTCCTAAATAATGCCTCATGTCTTAGAGCTGTGTTCTTCTAACTGGTACAAGCATATCTCTGAATGTTGTTATTCAAAGTAAAATTAAGATTTATTTATTATAAGACATTTACAACTGTATTAAATAAATACATTTAGTAAATTTGAACATAATCTATATAATGACATGAAAACACTTGCTGAGTAACTACCCAATGGTAGCACTCTAATGATATGTTTACATTAGGAGATCACAGGGCCATCTTCTTTTCAGACGCCTCGGAGGGTTATCAGGGATTGGAGAGGAAGCAAGGTTAGAAACGAGAGGGTTGGGATGATTCTGAAGTTTATTATGGAAGGACAGATATCTGAATTGGGCCAAATATGATATATAAGGAACATTAAGGTCATTATGGATAATTTTATTAGTGACAAAGTGAGGAGCATTGAGAATTTTACGAAGGATTTTGGATTGTAAGGATTGGATGCGAAAGGAATTAGGTTTAGTGGAGCCTCATAGCTCAACTCCGTAAGTCCGAATAGGCCTAATTATAGTAAAGTATATGAGTCTTTAGAAATTAATTGAAAGTTTAGAGCGTTTGTCTAGTAAGTGCTGAAGTAATCGGAAACGTCGAGCGGTTTCTTGTCGTTTCAGTCTAGTATGAGGATTCCAAGTTAGTCGTTTGTCCAGGTGGAGTCCTAGGTATCGGATTTGCTCAAAAGGGATAAATGGAGTATTTTCAAATGAAACTGTAAGACAGGAAGTCGTTGGTTTACGACGAAGGGTAAACGTAATTTGGTGGGATTTATTGGAGTTTATTTTAATTCTCCAGTTTTGACACCATTCTTCTAGATTTTGATTGTTTACTGATAGGATACATGTGTCATCGGCATATGTGGTGATGATAATGTTGGGATAGGTAGGGATGTCTGTCAGCTGTATAAATTGTATAAAGGATACTGCCTTGAGGAACACCAGCGGACTGGGGAAAAAAGGATGAATAGGCGAAATTAAGACTTAAACCAAAATTAAAGTAAATATCGACCAAAAACTGCAAAGTGATCTATCAAGGCTAATAAAAAAAATCAAAAGAAAAATTTCTACGATGTATTTAATCATATTTTTTCCCAAAAACAATAATCTTTTGTATAGCTCATCAGAGAAGGTTTTTAATCCCTTGAACACAATTATGAGGGTTCCGAGAATATCTGTTGTATGTACTATATTCAATAATAATTAATAATAATGTAACCAAGATTAAGGAAGCAGTGAAAAAACAAAACAAACTCTTCACTCTTTTGTTTAATTCGTAAATAACGCCGTGGGCGTGGAAACTACCGCCATCTTGAAGATTAATATTTACAAACAATGTCACTGCGAATTTTTCATTATTTTTTTTTTAAATTTCTTCACACCGCTCAGCGGTAAAAGAGAAAACGATTAAAGAAAAAAATATCAGTAATTGAATATGATAAGGTTTTAACAACATTATTTTAATTAATTTTCGTAAATAAAAGCATTTCGAGATGACATCTTCAATCGAGAGTAAATTTAATCAAGCCTTCATATTCATGCAACTAGACTTTAATAGAATTGCCGGTGAGTCACAGATTAAATATTTGCTTTGACGTCACTCAACTGTAGATGAATTTTCGTTGGACAAACTCATTAACAATTTAATAAAAACGATATTTTCTTTAGTATTTAATAAAAACATTTCTGTAAATAAAACAGACTGTAATTAAAAACAAAAAATTTTGATTTAATGCTTTTTCTGTCTCTAATTGGAGTATCATATTCATTTCAGATATTAATGGTAAACTTTCTAAAAAGTTTAACATTTTTAAAATTGTTATTAATTAAACCATAATTTTTTACAAAATATGATATATGTTGTCCCTAATAATATCTTGTAATTTTTATTTATCATCCCGATACATAGTATTTCATTTCCACTACCTAGAAATATTTTATTGTTTCTAAAGTCGACAGATCGAGATGGTATAGATTTTCTTTAAGATATTGACACGGAAAACATGTTTAGTATAAAAGTTTAGTACAACTTGATTAGTATAACTTCAGTATATCTTGATGCCACAGTTGCCATGAATTTATTTTCATATAAAAATTAAAATATCTTCTATACATTATTCTTCCTAGGAGACCACTTGCTTGGGTTTAGCCATAGCGACGCGGTTGAGAGAGAAGTGCAGAGATCTCCTGAAGTGATTTCCCTCCACATTTGGAGGATCAAGTCTGGTTTAGAGTTCTTTCGCCAGATTGTAAATATTGTATATAGGTAGGTATATGTTCTTTTATGTTTTTTTATTTTTAGGTTATTTTATTCTTATTTATTGTATATATATTTTTTTATTTATTGAGATAAATAATATTCTGTCTCGTGAACAATAATTATAGTGATAAATGAACACATTCTCACCATATATACAGAAAATATAAAATTAACAAAAGTAAAATAATAACTAAATAATA
The DNA here is from genome assembly GCA_928085145.1 of Nezara viridula. Lineage (NCBI taxonomy): Eukaryota > Metazoa > Arthropoda > Insecta > Hemiptera > Pentatomidae > Nezara > Nezara viridula. Next base: position 16,193 of record CAKMRH010000031.1, on the reverse strand, counting down.
ATAAAGAAAACTGTTTATTGTATATATATTATTTTTCTGTATAATTAATTTTATTTATTGTAAATAGAGTATGAATGTGATCTCTGAACACTATTATAAATGTCCTTGAGACAGATTGTAATATTTTTCTATAAATAAAAAAAAATCCCTATAGACCAAAACGACTCTGTACAAAAATACTTTATTCCCGATATTCACCTACTACAGCCAGTTTTTTTTTTGTGCTTTTTTTCTCGGTATATCATATCTTCAATAATTCTTCATAAAATCCAATGATTCAGCAATCATTTTTAACATTATCTTCTCCTTCAGGAGGGAAAAATAATCATATCCCTCAAAAAATAAAAAAATTAGAGTAAGAAGTTAAAAACTAAAAGAAACTTTATTTGCACATAACTCAAAATTTTGCAATTTATCGTGGACCACACTCATTATTTATAAGTTTACAAAATTGCCCCCCCCCCAAAAAAAAAAAAATTAGCTTCGAAATGGAGACATTACAACAACGATACAGCATACATACAATTTGTACACATGGCTTGGTTTACAACATGAATAATAATAATAATAATAATAATAATAATAAGGCTTAGCGAACCCGAAGGTTCAATGCCGACACCACCAATCGCTTGTTACACACCTCCCTCCACCGTTCGCCGTCCAAACCCAGTCCCTTCAGATCGGCTTTAATGCAATCTTCCCACCTTCGCTTCGGTCTACCCCTCGGACGCTTACCATTCGGCACAGCAAATATTAACCTTTTAGGAATTCTCTCGTTACTAAGCCCAACAACTTTACAAGCCCATTTGATTCGACGCGATGAAATTACCTCAATTATATTACCCGGATACAGCTCACGCAATTCAGCGTTGTGTAACCGTCTGAACTCTCCGGTTAACTCATCCTTCTTCGGTCCGAATATTCTACGCAATACTTTATTTTCAAAAACCTTAAGACGCTGCTCATCCCTTAATGTAAGCGGCCAAGTTTCGCATCCATAAAGAACTGTAGGCAAGATAATTGTTTTATAGATTCTAATTTTTAAGTTTCGGGACAAGAGGCGCGAACTAAGTAGTTTTGTCACAGAAAAATAACAAGCATTCCCCGCCTTCAGTCTAACCTTAATCTCTTCTTCAATTTCGTTTTTTCTAGTTATCGTAGAACCTAGATACCTAAATTTATCTACCTGTTCAAACATATTACCATCTATATCGATATCACCAGTAGTATCGCCATTTTTGCAGCTAACCATATATTTTGTTTTATCCACCTTTATTTCGAGTCCTAGTTCTTTACCGGCTTTCATTAACGTTGTCGTATTTAGTTTTATAGTTTCAACGTCTTCGCTTAACAGTACCAGATCATCAGCATAGCCCAGCACGGATGTTGTCCCGCCCAGATCCAACCCTTTCTCGGTTCGCATTACCTCCCTAATGGCATGTTCTAATGCCAAATTGAACAGGACAGGCGAAAGAGAATCCCCCTGTTTTAAGCCCGAACGAACCTCAAATTTTTCGGACAAATTATTACCGATTCTAACTTTATTGAGTGTCTCCGTCAAGCACATCCTGACTAGATTTACTAGTTTTTTTGGAATCCCCTGCTCGATTAGAATATTATACAGTTTCTGGCGGTCAATAGAATCGTAAGCCTTTTTAAAATCTATATACAGCTGGTGAACAATGCCGTTATACTCCAATTACAATTACAACATGAATAAAATATTCATAATTTGACAGCAAAAAAAAAATAATAATTTCTCTACACCATAATACTTTGAATTGACCTCCTTTCTCTTCAGATCGAAATCCGCATCTGTCATTAATTTGACAATAAGCAGATGAGGAAGAGTAGTACTCAGCAGCACTTCTTCCCAGTTAATATTTTCTTTCTTGATTCAGGATAGGTCTCTCATCGAGCTCCTTTTCATTCACTTCCTGATGTCCATGTCGTTAATAAGTCTATTGCTATGTCGATGTAATTTAATATGAAATCACTAGTAATAAATACGTATGTAATGGTCGATAGTTAGTTGTCATACATCTGTATATAATGTGTTGTTGTATACGTACCAGGGAGCCTCTGTTATTAGGCTGAAAATGATTTTAGTTTTTATAAATATCCTTTAACAACATCTCACTTATTCCTGTTAAACAAATCCGTTACCTAGGACTCCGTCTGGACAAAAGACTCACTTGGAATCCTCATACCAGACTGAAACGACAAGAAACAGCTCGACGTTTCCGACTACTTCAACACTTACTAGACAAACGCTCTAACCTTCCAATCAATTATAAAAGACTCATTTACATGACTATAATAAGGCCTATTTGGACTTACGGAGTTGAGCTATGGGGCGCCAACAAACCTTCAAATTCCTCTCGCATCCAATCCTTACAATCCAAAATCCTTCGTAAAATCCTCAATGCTCCTTATGTATCATATTTGGCCCAATCCAGATATCTGTCCTTCCATAATAAACTTCATAACCATCCCAACCCTCTTGTTTCTAACCTTGCTTCCTATTCAATTACTGATAATCCTGAGGCGTCTGAAAAGAAGATGGCCACGTGATCTAACATAGATATATTATTAGAGTGCTACCAATGGGTAGTTTCTCAACATGTGTTTCATGTCATTATATCCATGTGCGAATTTACTAGATGTATTTTTTGTATACAGTTGTAAATATCATATAAATAAAAATATTTAAAAAAAAAACTAGTTTTTATAAGTGCGTTGTTTTTGCTGAAATTAAAATCTGTTAGGCGTAAATCCATATGGGTTTGAGTTTTTGTCTGATTTTCATTTTTCAGAAAAACAGGCTTGAATTTTATCTTTTATTTTTTCTTTCATGCATGTACGGCTTAATATGCTACGGATTATATTTTGCTTATTAACATATTAAGTAGCGATAAAGGATGTTCCTTATTGCTAGATAAATATTATCTCTAGGGTCCAGTAATCCTATCAGAACGGAGGGGACCTGCTTGGCCAAGCTAATGCTGCCCCGATAGCGGCTATTAAAATTCAGCTAAATCGCTCGAGCTTGAGAAGAGCATGAAGATAGGGAAAGTAGGTTAGAGAAAGGCTTGAGCCGAGATTGGAGGAGGATTAGCTTCGAAGAAGATGGAGTGTGATCTATTATATAGGAGAGCTCTCATTGGCCGCCGCGTTCACGATATTATATCAACGAGCCCTCATTGGCCAGTGTGTTCACGTCCTCTCTTCTTATTGGTTCCTCTTCTTATTGCGGACACTCCATTGGTTTATTGTGTTGTCTCAGGCCGAGCCACTTCTGTCATGACTTGTGTTCGTGATCGTTACGAGAAAAGCAGTCATCTCTAAAGCTCACAACAAAGACATTGATATTCATTGGAAAATTATATCTTGGTTAGTTATTTTAATAATTATCCTTCGCAATCGACAAAAAGTTTACCCTTTCTACAAATTCAAGTTTATTTAATTAAAAAAATCTACTGTATAAATACTTTCTAACTGAAGGTACGGTAGATTTTCCATTTACAGTAAAGTGAACATGTGGAAATACCTAAAACCTAAAACATGCGTAGAAATTTTCGGTTCATAAGATTTAAAAAAACTTATAGTATGATAGATATTTGTATACAAATTATTTTTTCATCCAAACAAAAAATAAACTTTATTTTAAAATATTTAAATGGTACTTTAATACTTTACTTAAATACTTTATTCCGAATTTATGGCTTAATATATCTCGATATAGTCCTTATACTTGCAATAATATTGACATTACTTCAATAATATTGAAGCAGCATTAGAACAAGAAAGAGCAACATTACAAGTAGCAACATAATAACACTAGTTTCTAACTTTGGTTTTGTGTGTGTGTGTGTGTGTGTGTGTGTGTGTGTGTGTGTGTGTGTGTGTGTGTGTGTGTGTGTGTGTGTGTGTGTGTGTGCGCATGTATGTATGTGTATATATAGAAATAGAAATAGAAATAGAAAAATAATTTTATTCTGGGACGAAGTCCCTTCAGAATAACAAAAAAGTACAGAAATTAAAATTTTGCATCTGGCCAGTTAACATAACATAACAAACATAATTAAAACATAACAAATTAAGATAAAGATAGGTCATTAAAAAAAAGAAAAGAAAAAAATATTGGTTATACATACTATATACAAAATAAAATAAAAAACTCTTGAAACCACACGAAGATACTTAAAACTATGTACAATGTTAAAATAATTATATATATATATATATATATATAATATATATATATATATATATATATATATATATATATATATATATATATATAATTATATATATAGTTTTCTGATGTACATAAATTATATTCTGTTTTTCTTGTAATTTTAAGGATTATAATCTAGTTTTCTTTTATATCTTGTAGGTTTTTTAAGAGGTTTTTCCTACCGTATAAAATGGATTTAAATCTACTAAACAACATTCATACCACTAATATGTCATGTACAAGGTTACTGCAACCACAAACATGGAATCATCATTTTGACATGATGTAATGTATATACAAATAAAAAGAAAAAAAAATGGTTCCTATTCGATCCCTGACAACCCTACGAGGTATCTGAAAAGAATATGGCTTCGAGATCTTCTATTGTAAATACATTTTTTTCAGTGGGTAAAAACAAGTGTTGGGTTTCTCAACAAGTGTTTTCATGTTATTATATTCTTGTGTTCACATCTACTTAATGTATTTGTTTTCTGAATGCAGTTGTAAATATCATAAAAAAAAAATTAAAAAATGCGTATAAAGACATTTTATAATCAGTATGATATTTATAATACAAAATTATTTTTGAACGAAAAAGTAAATGACTTCATTCACATTAACTTATGTCCTCCTACGTTGCTGAAACAGCCCGTAATGAGTTGGTAACAAGGAAACAAATTTAAGAGTTTTGATTTTGTTTTTTGAAAATTTAAACATTCTTAAGAAACGAAATTGCTGTCCTCTTGATATACATAGCAAGGGTTATTTTGATGACCTTAAAGGGGGGTTTCTCACCCTCCTTTTTTAGACAAAAAAGTTTCAGAAAGACCCCCCTCCAGACTGACTAATATTGACATGAAAAGACATAGCCCCATATAGTAGGCAACTGCTATGGTATATATCAGCCCACTCATTAGGGCCGGGATTGCTCGGGCCATCTTTATCCTTTTCCTTCCACTTCATCAGGCCTTATTAAGGACCCGGTATTAGCCCGGAGCTTGTAATGAAGAAAACTTTTAATATAACGGCTCGTCGGTCCTTTGATGACTCACTAGGATCCTCTGTCTTTTTAATTATCTCAGAATGTTCTCGAACTAAGGTGGCCACTCGTCTACAAAGAGGCTTAGTGGAGATTAGAGCATGGGAGTGTGTGATGGCCCTTGCCCCCCTCCCCCCCCGAACGGAATGGAAATTCGATGAGGCAGTCTCCTTTCCGGTTCGAATGATATCCATTATTGCAAAGCAGATTTGGCGCTAAATCCAATCCCTGCTTTCTTCCTCGCAAGGAATTTTATTATGTCTGTTACCGCGTCTCCCCCGGCGGAGATGTTCGAAAATGGAAGAAGCGCTTATAAAATCGACAGAAACTCTATAGCATCATAAGCGAACACTATATAGCGGTAATATTTCTCATTTATCTGTCATGTCAAACTTTGAAACATATTTCTTCATTTTAAAAACTACAAACAACAAAAGATAACAATCCGCGCACTAGCGGATCCAGGATTTAATTTTGGGGAGGGGGAGGGGAGCTTCAGCCCGAAACCTTTTTTTTCATAAAAATAACGATAATTACTTTGGAAAAACAGAAAGAAACTAACTACCTATATGAAATGGTGTTTAAGTTATTCCTTAAGTACTTTTAAATGTAATTACACGAACAATAATACTATAAGAGGTATTTAAAAAAAAAATTTCACATAAAACATGGTTATATTTTTCCATTTGGGGGGGGGGCTTCAGCCCGAAAGCCCCCCCCCCCCCGCGTAGATCGGCCCGTGAATCCGCGGAACAGATTTATCAAATTATTAACAATTAATTTACAACAATTGAGTGTATCATAGTTAGTGTTGCCCAAACCAAGGCTGCCTAACTGTTGCAAGACCAAGACCAGGCCTGGTAAAAAAAACATCGATTTTTTAAATCAAAATTAATTCAAAATAGTTACTCATACTTGACAATCTTACTTACTATACATTAATAATTGATATGACCAATATACTTTTGCATTTAACTCCTCTAATTTTTCATTCGGGCTTAGTTAGGTTTCTCCTATCTAAAATTACAGTAATATCTCTATAGTAAAAACCTAATAAGTAACTGCAAGACTGTTGCAAGACTCTTGAGCAAGACCAAGACTGAGTTTGCAAGACCAAGACTCGTCTCGGTCTCGCATTTGGACAACACTAATCATAGTGACATTAAAAAAAAAAACGCTGCAAATTATTTCAAAATGGTTTATTATTTCCAAACAATAATCTAAAGTAACTATACCTTTCTAATTACAAAGAAAAATAAATAAAAGTTGATTCCAATTATTGGACGAAACTTTTTTTTTTAATCATTAGTGATATGTTAAAAAAACTAGCATTACTTCAGTAACACATTCAAAATTCCAAAACCAAAACAAAGGATATATTGCAGTAGAACATAAAAAAAAAAAAAAAAAAAAAAAAAAAAAAAAAAAAAAAAAAAAAAAAAAAAAAAAAAAAATTGAGAACATATCTTTGCTCCTAAATGTCGGATTTTAACGATTTTTTTATTTTTTTAGGAAATTCAGTAAACTTTTAAGAAACCATAGGTAACAGGGTGTTTGGCTCCATTACAAATATGTTAATAGATAATAAAAACGCTGCAAATTATTTCACAATGGTTTATTATTCCAAACGATTACACATCTAAAGTAACATTACCATCCTAGTTGCAAAGAAAAATAAATAACAGCTGATTCCAATTATTGCACTAAACTTTTTTTTTCTTCTTGCTTCTTGAGTTATCAGGAAATCCAATCTTACCACCCTTTATAACTTTTTCCAGCTGATTTTCGTTGAAGTATGCTATATTGAAACATTTAAAGGGCATTTTGAAGAAGACTTTAGCCAAGTTTCATTGAAATAGGTACATAGTTTAGGCGCTACAGTCTATAGCAACGTAGGTTTTTCGGCCGCCATTTTCAAAGTAAAAGGTGGATGGTAATATCGATTAAGGAGGATCATCCTTGGGCGAGCTATGATTTTATATCAAAATTTGAAAAACATCGGTCCAGTAGTTTCGGAGAAATTTTTTTTGTCAGTTTTAAATTTTCTTTTTCGTTTTTCGAATTCTACGTATCCTTACTTAAACGTGAAACCTCAAATTTTGAGAGGGGGTTAAGTTTTTGAATTTTTTGGTCGATCACAATGTTCACAATTGTTCATTATTGAAAATAATAAACCAAAAACCGAAAAACCGAAAGGACTTATTTGTAAACCGAATAATCTGTAAATATTTATAAGAAGAAACAAGGGAGATATCATTAATAATAAATTCAAAAAAGGCTACAAAGAAAACATAAAAAATAAATAAATGAAGAAAAGTTCTTTCCCCGAAATATAATAGAAACAAGAGAGGTTAGATTTCCACAGGAGCTGGAAGAATCTAATTTCCTGAATGTTGGAAAAGCCCATTCAAATTTGAGGCTAATGAAAATTCTTTGCGAGGCGAATAGCCAGTATTCAAAGGCCACGTTATCTTCTTCCACACCCCCCCCCACCAAAGAACCCCCAGAACCGATGGTCTGCTCTTATGAAGGATATTAAATCTTTAATATTAGATCCAGTTATATCGGATCGCGTTTGTTTCCAATGAGTTATTTCGAAATTTTTGTTTTTCCTTATAGGCGAGTCGCTTCGCTAAACATTCCCGTCCGGGAGGATTAAGGGGCAAAGGAAATTAAAAATTCACCAAGAAAAAGGAGGAAATATTTTTCTTTCGTATTTCACTGAAATTTTTATTACACATTGAGTAAATATTTATTTAAAGAATTTTGGACACAGTGTTGCCAATTAATCAAGAAACAATTGATAGTTTAATAATTTATTAGAAGCGGTAATGCTCGGTGAGCAAGTAACTGTAGTACTATGCTTCTAATTCAGCGTTCAAGTATGGTATGGACATATTCTGTTACACCAGATGCAGATCGACCCTGAGGTCTGATCGACTATCGATAGTCGAAAAATTCATCGGAAATTCATCGGTATTATAAACATTTTTGAAATACAAATATCGATTCTCTAGCACATAGCCACATCAAAATATATATTATTTTCCCTTTTAAATTAATTAATAGAAATATCAATGCTTCTACTGTCCTTAGTAAAATTAATTTTCTAGCCTGTCCATTTTCTTCATCAACAACTTTTTCCCAGAAATTTCCATTCAACAAATTATGCATTCCATTCACCCATAGATGGGATTCAGCAAAATGCTAATTTATTTTCATCCAACATAGATTTATTTGACAACTCGTGGCCTTGGTTTGAGAAGGTTCTAACTAAAAAATCAGGGAAAATAAAGTTTATTGAGTGAGAAGTGTCCTACCCTAGAGTTGAATAGCGCAACTCTAAGAGATGTCCACCTATAGTCGATATTGAAATATCGATATTTTCCTTTAATGTGAACTACATTCTATATGAAATAGGCAGGATGAGTATAATTTTTTCCTTACGATCAGATTCATATATAATTTTTAAAGCTTTCTGAAAACAATAATTTCTTCCTCTCTCGCTCATTCTCCACTGGCTTTAGCACCAGTGATGCGGTTGAGAGAGAAGCGCAGTGATCTCTATGAGTGCTCTATAGTTGGAGGGACATTGCTTGGGATTCCCTGCCTGATTGTATATATTGTATCTGTTATCGAAGTTACTAAATGTATTTTATTTATTAATACAGTTGTAAATGTCATAAATAAAATTTAAAAAAAAATTCTTATCTTGTAGTTGGTATATTTCTATTGTTTATTTTGTGTTTTCTGTATATATGGTGTGAATGTGTTCATATCTCACTATAATTATTGACTGTGTGAAAGAATGTTATATTCTTAATAAATAATTTTTTTTAAAATAAATTTTAAAATTAAAATATCGAAGAGACGATATCAATAGTCTATAATATTTAAGTAGATACTATCGATAGTAAAATAACTAATATCGGAAGGAAAATATCGATATTTCGATAATATCGACTTCGATGGCTATCTATACTTTGGTGTTAAGCTCGGTGATCGTCCTAAATCCTGGGCAACGCATTGTGTTTGCAAATTATAATTTTTTAAAAAAATAATTAATAATAATTATAAAAGGCTTAGCGAACGCGAAGGTACGATGCCGACACCACCAATCGCTTATTACACACCTCCCTCCACCGTTCGTCGTCCAAACCTAGTCCCTTCAGATCGGCTTTAATGCAATCTTCCCACCTTCGCTTCGGTCTACACCTCGGACGTTTACTATTCGGTACAGCTAATATTAACCTTTTAAGAATTCTCTCGTTACTAAGCCCAACAATTTTAAAAGCCCATTTGATTCGCCGAGCTGAAATCACCTCAATCATATTACCCGGATATATTTCACGCAACTCGATTTCTCCGGTTAATTCGTCCTTCTTCGGTCCGAATATTGTACGCAATACTTTATTTTCAAAAACCTTAAGACGTTGCTCATCCCTTAATGTAAGCGGCCACGATTCGCAACCATAAAGAACCGTAGGCAAAACAATGGTTTTATAGATTCTAATTTTCAAGCTCCGGGACAAGAGGCGTCAGCTAAGTAGTTTTGTAACAGAAAAATAACAAAAATTTCACGCCTTCATCCTAACCTTAATCTTTTCTTCAATTTCGTTTTTTCTAGTCCTAAATTAAATAAAACAACCGAAATCAATAAGGTCTGACTTATGAATTAATAAAAATATATGAAACAATAAGAAATATCCAGCGAAGCATCCGATAGGGGTCTGGTATCGGGGGAATTCTTTTCAAATAGAAACCATTTCGCCTCCCACATATCACCTCATCCTCCAATCGCTTCCTTCTGACAGATCCCTTCCTGTCCGACTGGTTTCGTCTGTCAGGTCTCTCTTAGCAGGAGTACCGAGGGGGAACGATCCAAATCCCCAATTGTATTCGACGTAGACATACCCGGCCGAACTTTAACGCTGTCAGCGAAATACACCGAGACAGCTGATAAAAAAGACATTTAATAAAGCAGAGTTGGACGAAACATTCGAATCTTAGGACATATCCATTTTCAACAAGACATAGCCTTATAATAATTTTAATGGTGTTGATATATTACGTAGTTTTTGAACTTAAATCATAGGCTACTACCACTAGCGGATCCAGAATTTAATTTTTAACTTCAGCCCGAACGATTTGTTTTCATATACATATAACATTAATTAATTTGAAAAAAAAAGAAAGAAATTAACTACCTATATGAAATGGTGTTTAAGTGGTTCTTGAAGTCCCATTAAATGTAATTACAGGAACAAGAATACTTTAAGAGATAGTTTCTAACATTTTTTCTGTAAAACATGGTTATATTTTACCATTTGGGGGGGGGGGGGTAGGGAGACCTGTGATGGGCGCAAATTTTAGGGGGAGGAAGGCAATGACATCTCTCCAATAAAAATGTTGAGGAGCGAGAATATCGTCTTCCGCCTTAATAATTTGGAGTCAAAAAAATTAAAATACATAACAAATACATGAATGAATAAAGTATGTGAACAAAGATAGATTAAGAAAACAAGAAAAGACGATTGAGCTAAGGCATATAAGTGGGTACGTAACCATTTTATCAGGACTTAAATATTCCTATCAATAGGGTGTGTAAAAAAAAAGTAATAATAAATGGCTGCTTTGTCACACTGAATATTTAAAAGGACTATAAATATTTTAAACATATTTAATACTTTTAGAGCATCCTCTAAGCTTGTTCAATACCATTCGACTTCTTTAAAAAAAAAAAACCTCAGTTTAGTTATTTGTTTCAAAGAAGAAACATGACAATGTTCTACGATATTCAGTTTTTTAACATTATTCATTTTTAGTGGACTAAATTCTAGAAATTTACCTAAGTTATGGAAGCTTTTCCATTCCCTTCCATGTTAATAAATCGACGACTACATAAAATCAAATAAATAGATCCTACAACTGTTATATATTTTAATATCCAACATTATATTTGTTCGTTTCATTATAACTAAGCTGAATTTGCATACATAATATGAACTACCACTGTCTTTTTTTTGGTCCATCTCCCTCAAAATCAAAATGGTGGTAGTTGTAATGTGAACTATTTTTTTTTTCTTAATTCCTATTCTAACCAAACCCAATTTTAATTTATTTAAGTCTAACTAAAAAGAAATATACCATCATCAAAATCCTCTGACACCGATTTATTATTTTAAAATTAAATACAAATAAAAGTCTTCTACTTATAGTCCTGTAAAATTATCATGAAAAGAAGGGAGAGGGCTGCAAGTCTAAGCAGCTTTAAGTAGTGGTATAAAGCTTCGTTTTTGTTTTTTTTATATGGAATGTGAATTTCAATATTACGTTTTAATATCCTAAATTTTCGCACTTTTATTAATTTTGACCATATAGAGACAAGTTTTTAACAAAAATCTTTGTATATTAAATTTTAAATTAGATTGAAGTTACTACAATGTGAGAACATTGTAACACAATATGTTTTAAGCAACAGGTACAGAACGGATTTTCCCAGTTAAAAATATACTAAAATGAAGTGAAGAAGGAATGAAGGAAGGAACTCCTTTCCCTCAGGCCAATCAAGGCACTATCAGTATTTTTTCTCACCAACAGAATCCCTAATTGATATTACTTCTGACAGGTCTAGGTAAAAAAATAACGTTTAAAAAAAAATGATGTCAGTCTATAATGTAAAAATGTCTATAAAAATATTCTCTAAAAAATATATTTTAACTTGTAATTATTAAATATATTTTTTCCATCTTTATCGTAGACAATTTATAAGAAAATCAAGTGAAAATGGAGGTGTCTATATGAAAGGTGGATGAATCCTATAATCCAAAGATATGTTTATATATTATTATACCGGAATAAAAAAATAAAATAAAAAAATACGAATATTTAGGTGTTATAAAATAGTTAATAGGTTTAGGCAAGCCAGCTAGTCGACTTTTCTTAATCGATTCTAGTTTACATATTTCACTCATTCGAGTAGCTTATTTGTTTTCAGTTCTATTGCTTCCTCACTACCGAAGGTAGGGAAGCATTGTGTTCGTGCGAGAAATTAAAAATTTTTTTTGCTCAGAATCAAAAATTTTCACTCGCGTTTTACGTTTCAGACATCAAGGATCAAATTTGGTTCGGTGTCTGTCTGTCTGTCTGTCTGTAGTCAAATCGATGTGACGGGCATATAACCTAGTACCGTTCATCCAATCTTCATGAAATATTCAGGGATTATGCTGAATGGTGCCTAGATGGTCCCATATCAATTTTATCAAATTCCATCCAGCAGTTCCGCTTACGCACGCGCAAACGTATATTTTTAGATATGCCAATATTTCAGAAAGGGCTCGTTCGATTTGGCTCAAAGTTAGATAAAAGGTAGACTTTGGTGAAAAAATAATGTAGTGTCAATTTCATTGAATTGCGTCCAACACTTTCTCTTATATGTGCACTACTAGTCCGCCGTCCGCGCATTTTTTCTGAAACTACTAGACCGATTTTTTTCGAATTTGGATATAAAATCAGAGGTCACCCGAGGATCATCCTCCTTCAACGACATTACTATTCGCCTTCTAGTTTCAAAATGGCGGCCGAAAAACCTGCGTTGCTATAGACTGTAGCGCCTAAACGAATGTACCGATTTTGATGAAACTTCGCTAAAGTCATTTTCTCTACGCCCTCTAAATTTATCTATACTACATACTTCAACGAAAAGAAGCTCAAAAAAAGTTACGAGGGATGGTAAAATTAAATTCCGAATAACTCAAGAAGTATACACATTTATGTTAATATTGTATATGGGTTTTTAGAAGTTTACGGAATTTCCTAAAAAACAAAAAAAAAATCGTCAAAATCGGACAATTAGGAGCAAAGATATGGTCTCTAGTTTTTTTAGATGTGCTATTGCAAAAGGTTTATCTTTTTTTTGATTTCTGAATGTGTTACTGAAGTAATGCTATTTTTTTTAGCATATTACTAATGATTAAAAAAATTTTTAGTCCAATAATTAGAATCACCTTTTATTTATTTTTATTTATAACTAGGAATTTAATGTTACTTTATATGTATAATTGTTTGGAAATAATATACCAAAGAGAAATAATTTGCAGTGGTTTTTTTCAAATTAATTATCGTTATATATATATATATATATATATATATATATATATATATAAATCTTTCGTGCTGAAGCCCCTCCTCCAAAATTAAATCTTGATTCGGTAATGTATATACTATTATTAGAGCATAAGTTCGTATGTAATAATTTTCAACTTTAATTCTATGTGTATTAAAGGTGATATTTTGTAGTCTGCAACTGATATAAGTAGTCTGCTACTATGGAAAATAGCAGATGAAAATAAAATATGAAATTATTCTAATAAAGCATAAAGAAATATTGAGTTTTTATGCACTCTTGTAAAACAATAAATAAATTTATACATAAGACCTTTTGAACTAACAGTATTGAAATTCATGTTCAGTATGCATTTTTTTTATTTATTTATTTTTTTATTAAGCATAATCAAGTATGGAATATTCAAATACGACCCTCTGTTGTTGAATGTTGAAGGGTAACTGTAATCGGCTATTCCGATTCTGCTTCTCTCAGAGATTTTATTCTCATACGAAAAATTGTATACCTTTTAATATACAACGGAAACGGTGAGGAAGATATACTGACCTTACTTGGCAGACGTTTTTTTTTTCACTTTCACTTACCTTTGTATGTAATATTTAGTAACGATAAGTATTGCGATACCCAAACACCTTAGCAGAGTTACTGCTAGTGAAATGAAGTATCTTCGAAGGGTAGCCGGCAGAACCAGGAGAGAACGGATCAGGAATGAAAAAACAAGAGACGACCTAGGCACTGCCTCACTAAAGAATTCTATAGAAAAGAGGCAGCTGAGATGGTTCGGGCATGTATGCCGAATGAATGAGGACCCACGAAAATTCATGGAGGCAAGACCTGTAGGAAAGCGCCCAAGAGGAAGACCCAGATTGTCGTGGATGGAGTACATCTCCCAGATCGGGCAGGAAAGAGGTATGAGGATAGGGGATATGAGGGCTCTACCTCGATGCATCGATCGAGGCACCTCCACGCTGAAAGGCACAAAGGAGGTAGAGAAAGAAGAGAAGAAGAAGTATTGCGATTGTGAAAATTTTCGAATCTGAGTTTTCAAAGGAAATACACGTTTCATGGCCCTTGTGTCTAAATAACCAAGTCCCGCAGTCGTAAGAAACTGAAATTGCGTAATCGAGGTTTTTATAAGCCTTGGATGTTACAGCAACATTTTCTTCAAAACCCGTAGGGGTACTTTATATAATCTATTTAACGCATTCTTATGATTTCCTCAAAAACAGCTATAACGATTTTGATTAAACCCAAGCCGACCAGATAGATTAAAACGCTTCCGTACGTAACATGAGCTTAATGTAATACGGACTTCGACAATATTATATACATATACAAAAGCGGTTTTTATTAATGCTAACGTCGGATTATTTAATATTTAATCGTATAGATTAAACCGATATATAAATTTAAAAATGTCTATATAAGTGTATTTAAACAAATAAAAATACTCACAGTGAAATGTAAATAAACGTAGCGTCTCTGATTTTTACTTTTACTTCCTTTTTGCCTGAAAATACTTATTTCTGCTAAGAAGGGTGGTAAGTGAAAGTCGTGTGATGTGCGCACCATATTATTTACAACATATTATTATTTTCGCCCACTCAGCATTTTTATTGGGAAAGAGAGGAAGGTCGCTCTCCCACTCCCCGAAGTCAGCACATATAACGATAACTGAAAATGAGTCGCGAAATAGGCAACCTTTGTATTTTTGAACCTATTTAAATATATATATATACATAAAAACTTATTATAAACTGTATACAAGGGGATATTGTTCAACTACGTTGTATATTCATTAAGAACCTTTTAAGGCAGGCCTTGAGGGTGGTTACCTAACCGGTAAACGATATTAGCCAGCGATCTACGCGATAATAATAGCTTTATAGGTTTTAAGGGAGGGCCTTTTACCTCTGGCTCGATCATAGATAAACCTGTTAGGGCAGATTGTCTCGCTACGGCGCTAACACTCTTAGCAGTTCGATCAACCTATATAATGAATATTTCGCCGAGAGCTGAGAGCCAGATGTAGCGAGCGATAGTTAACTCAGTTCCGCTCCAATTATGACTCCGTGTGTCTGACTCAGAGCGGGTCCAATCCCGAAGACTTCCTCTCCCAGGATGGCTTTTCAATTAGGACCCGGGAACCTCCGCTGGAGTGGAAGATCATTTTTAATGAAGGAGCGATGGAGCGGCTGGTGCCTGAACCCTAACCACCCCCAAGCCTCCCCCCCACCAGATCACAATCCCTTCAAAGGAGTCAATATTTGCGATAATATCGTAGGGTCTGTTCTTGACAATGGATACGATTCGAACAAAGAAAGAAAAAAAACGAGGCCTGAAGATGAGAATAGTTGAGGAGTTCTCAAGGGCAGTTATGAAAGCTGTTATGATCCCTTCAATAACTCGTTCCATCTCCCATTCAATTTATATTCTAACTGTGTGTGTGATATCATTCACGCAAAAAAAAATGTTTAACTATGCGTTTTCATTTAACATAAAAAAAATCTGAAGAATGAAGAGAAGAATATTTGGGGCGATCAGTCAAATAAGAAGGCAAAAATAAATCTCATTTCTCCATCAACCTTTTTGGAGACAGCCATGATGAAGGCCTGAACTTCAGGTCGAAACGTCGGCAAATATCAAAATAAATATTATCATTCGTTTTTACCTTCTTATATGACTGATCAACCCAACTATTCTTCTCTTCATTATTTACGACAGTCAACCATTTACCCACAATTATAAAAAATTCTGGTGAGGCGCGTCACACAACTTTAACTTACCAC
>CAKMRH010000030.1:0-32955 GCA_928085145.1 Nezara viridula | reverse complement strand
AGTTTCAATTGCCAAATTTTAAAATATTTTACATCTCTTTAATAAACTTTGCTATATGCAGATGTTAATAGGAAACCAAACCTAGCTATTCAAAAATTTAATACCTCTCTGCTATGTCATAACTATGTTTGGTTTCCCTTAACCCCTTACTATAGACAATTGAACAAATAAAAGCTGATATCTGTTTAATAACAATAGTTCTACTTGATTGAAACTGAGACAAGATTTATCGATTATATCATTACCAATAACAGATTAAAATTATCCCGAAAAGTCCTCCCATAGAGTCATTTGTTAAAAAAAATTAATTGAACAAGCTATTATCCTGCCCTATACAACTCATTTTTGTATCTTTCATTCTCTGCGATACATTTTTTCAGAATAAGGTGCCCATAAGAAATGAAATCAGAGCTATCAAAAATATGGAGACCTAATTTTCTACTATGAATAAGCTGAATGCATTCCCTTAAGTCCCTTGTATGAGATGATGTCATAATCCATATATGCAATAGTTTTTAACAATTATATAGTTTAAGCGGCATAATTTAAGTAAATACATCGCGAGCATTATATTAAGTTAATATAAACATTTAGTTATTTTTCAACAGTTTTACTTTTTTATTATTTATTAATTTTAATATTTATTTTTATTAACAATCCCAGTTTCAATTGCCAAATTTTAAAATATTTTATATCTCCTTAATAAATATTGTCCTCTTCAGATGTTAATAGGAAACCAAACCTAGCTATCCAAAAATTGAATACCTCTCTGCTATGTCATAACTATGTTTGGTTTCCCTTAACCCCTTACTATGGACAATTGAACTAATAAAAGCTGATATCTGTTTAATAACAATAGTCCTACTTGATTGAACCTGAGACAAGATTTATCGATTAGATCATTACCTAAAACACATTTAAATTACTGCAAATATATCAATGGGTTTACTATATTTAAACTCGAGGAAGACCTCTCAAAGAATCATTTGCTTAAAAAGATTATTTAAGAAACACACCATTATCCTTTCGCGCTATACAACTTATTTTTATATCACTTATTCATATTCTCATAGTATGTTACCCATACGTAACGAAACCAGTGCTATTTAAGTATTGAAACATACTTTTCTACTATGAATGAGCTGAATGCATTCCCTTAAGTCCCTCGTATGAGATGATGTCATAATCCATATGTGTAATAGTTTTTAACAATTATCTCGTATAAACAGCCTAATTTCAGGAAACACATCACGAGATTTTATTAAGTTAATATAAACATTTAGTTATTTTTCAACAGTTTTACTTTTTTATTTATTAATTGTAATATTTATTTTTATTAACAATCCCAGTTTCAATTGCCAAATTTTAAAATATTTTACATCTCTTTAATAAACTTTGCTATATGCAGATGTTAATAGGAAACCAAACCTAGCTATTCAAAAATTTAATACCTCTCTGCTTTGTCATGACTATGTTTGGTTTCCCTTAACCCCTTACTATAGACAATTGAACAAATAAAAGCTGATATCTGTTTAATAACAATAGTTCTACTTGATTGAAACTGAGACAAGATTTATCGATTATATCATTACCAATAACAGATTAAAATTATCCCGAAAAGTCCTCCCATAGAGTCATTTGTTAAAAAAAATTAATTGAACAAGCTATTATCCTGCCCTATACAACTCATTTTTGTATCTTTCATTCTCTGCGATACATTTTTTCAGAATAAGGTGCCCATAAGAAATGAAATCAGAGCTATCAAAAATATGGAGACCTAATTTTCTACTATGAATAAGCTGAATGCATTCCCTTAAGTCCCTTGTATGAGATGATGTCATAATCCATATATGCAATAGTTTTTAACAATTATATAGTTTAAGCGGCATAATTTAAGTAAATACATCGCGAGCATTATATTAAGTTAATATAAACATTTAGTTATTTTTCAACAGTTTTACTTTTTTATTATTTATTAATTTTAATATTTATTTTTATTAACAATCCCAGTTTCAATTACCAAATTTTAAAATATTTTATATCTCCTTGAATAAATATTGTCCTATTCAGATGTTAAAAGGAAACCAAACCTAGCTATCCAAAAATTAAAAACCTCTCTGCTATGTCATAACTATGTTTGGTTTCCCTTAACCCCTTACTATAGACAATTGAACTAATAAAAGCTGATATCTGTTTAATAACAATAGTCCTACTTGATTGAAACTGAGACAAGATTTATCGATTAGATCATTACCTAAAACATATTTAAATTACTGCAAATATATCAATGGGTTTACTATATTTAAACTCGAGGAAGACCTCTCAAAGAATCATTTGCTTAAAAAGATTATTTAAGAAACACACCATTATCCTTTCGCGCTATACAACTTATTTTTATATCACTTATTCATATTCTCATAGTATGGTACCCATAAGTAACGAAACCAGAGCTATTCAAGTATTGAAACATACTTTTCTACTATGAATAAGCTTAATGCATTTCCTTGAAGTCCCTCCTATGAGAAGAAGTCATAATCCATATGTGCAATAGTTTTTAACAATTATCTCGTATAAACAGCCTAATTTCAGTAAACACATCGCGAGATTTTATTAAGTTAATATAAACATTTAGTTATTTTTCAACAGTTTTACTTTTTATTTATTAATTTTAATATTTATTTTTATTAACAATCCCAGTTTCAATTGCCAAATTTTAAAATATTTTACATCTCTTTAATAAACTTTGCTATATTCACATGTTAATAGGAAACCTTTAAGTCCCTCGTATGAGAAGATGACATAAGTGACAAATGCAATAGCTTTTAACAATTTAATAGCTTTAGCTGCCTAATTTCAATAAAATATCGCGACATTTTATTAAATTAATGTAAACATTCAGTTATTTTTCAACAGTTTTACTTTGTTGACATCAGTTTCAATTGTCAAATTTTAAAATATTTTACATCTCTTTAATAAACTTTGCTATATTCAGATGTTAATAGGAAACCAAACCTAGCTATCCACTAATTTAAAATCTCTCTGCTATGTCATAACTATGTTTGGTTTCCCTTAACCTCTTAATATAAGACAATTGGACTAATAACAGTAAATATCTGTTAAATAACAATAGTTCCAATTGATTGAAACAACAAAGATCCATTTGTTAAAAAAATTTAATTTAACACACTATCGTCCTGCCCTATACAACTTATTTTTATATCTTTTATTCTCTCCTATACATATTCTCAAAGTAAGGTGCCCATAAGAAACGAAATGGGACCTATTAAAATAAAATGAAACATACTTCTCAACAATTAATAAGCTTAATGCATTTCCTTTAAGTCCCTCATTTGAAATGATGTCATAATCTATATGTGCAATAGTGTTTAACATTTAGATAGCTTAGGTGGCCTAATTTCAGTAAACACATCGCGACATTTTATTAAGTTAGAATAAACATTTAGTTATTTTTTAACTGTTTACTTCATTGATCTCAGTTTCAATTGCAAAAGTTTAAAATATTTTACATTTATTTAATAAAAACTGCCATATTGAGATGTTAATAGGAAACCAAACCCAGCCATCCAAAAATTTAATATTTCTCCTATGTCGAACTAAGTTGGAACTCAGAGAAGATTTATCGATTATTAACTTAAACACATTTAAATTAACCTTAATATTTTAATAATCTACTTTATTTAAACTCGAGCAAGACTTCTTAAAAAGCCATTTATTAAAACAATTAATTTTAAAAACACGCTACTATCATTTCACCCCATACAACTTATTTTTATCGCACTTATACATAGTCTCATACTAAGGCGCCAATAAGAAAAGAAAAAGTCGGGAAAAAAAACCAAAGCTATTAAAGAAATTAAAACATACTTCTCTACTATGAATAAGCTGAATGCATTAACTTTAAGTCCCTCATATGAGAAAATGTAATAATCCATATTTGCAATATTTTTTAACAATTAGATTGCTTAAACGGCCTATTTTCTATAAAAAGATTGCAACATTTTATTAAGTTAATATAAACAATCAGTTATTTTTCAACAGTTTTACTTTATTGATCTCAGTTTCAATTGTCAAATTCTAAAATATTTTAGATATCTTTAATAAACATTGCTCTATTCTGATGTTAATAGGAAACCAAAGCTAGCTATCCAAAATAAGCTGAATGCTTTTCCTTTAAGTCACTCCTGTGAGAAAATTTCATAATCGGTATGTGCAATAGTTGGATTGTTTAAATGGCCTAAGTTCAGTACCCAGATCATGATATTTCATTAAGTTAATATAAACATTTAGTTATTTTTCAACAGTTTTACTTTATCGATCTCAGTTTCAATTACCAAATTATAAAATATTTTATATCATCTTAATAAACATTGTCCTAATCAGATATTAATCATACATCAAGTCTACTAAATAATACAAAGCATGCATTTCCCAATGTGGGCATAAAAATAGACCAGCTCAAACATAATTAAGTTTTCATAATCGGTAAATGGTTGACTGTCTTGAATAATGAAGAGAAGAATAGTTGGGGTGATCAGTCAAATAAGAAGGCAAAAATAAATGATAATATTTATTTTGACATTAGCCAATGTTTCGACCTAAAGTTCAGGCCATCATCAGGGCTAAGAAAAGAACCAGATAACAAGGTATGAGAAACATAAGTAGTGTAGGTAAAAAAATTAAAGTAAAATTCAGTTGTTAGAATAATGACAATAGAAAGAGCAAAAAGATAAATGATAATAAGCGGTACAAAGTGTGGAATGATGAAGTAAACATAATAAAAAAAGGTGACATAAGTATTGATATGGGAATCTTAGAATTCTTTTCTTAGCCCTGATGAAGGCCTGAACTTCAGGTCGAAATGTTAGCTAATGTCAAAATAAATAGTATCATTTATTTTTGCCTTCTTATTTGACTGATCACCCCAAGTATTCTTCTCTTCATAATTAAGTTTTGTTTTATTTAAATCATCCAAATATTGTGGATCCTAGATTACTTTTCTATATTAGTTCCAGCTTAAGGCCATTTTAAATATTTTAGCTAACTTAATATGTTTGAGTGAAGACCATAAAGCATATTAAGAATGCCACCTACCTGGCAGCTTCAACACCCAGCAGGCCTCTGCATGAGTGCTAAGCCCTGTAAAGCAAAAAATCATTGTGATAAAACTATTAAAATGAATTATATATAATTTAAATTGTTTAGAAATGCAATCAAAACATATCAATCAAATTTTTGTATTTGCAATTACAAAGGCAATCTATTATTTCTCTACATATATATAGTATTCCCTGTTGAAATAACCCATTATGAAGAAAATATAAATAATTTACTTCTTAGTTAAGAAAAAATAATACATTATCTGTAACTCTTTTAAAAAATGTTAAATAAATTCTAGTAGTGGTCGTTTAAAACTTACAGACAGTTATTTGCAAGAGGTATACCCCCACCAGGATATACTTACAAACAAATATTTAAAGAGTATAAACTCAATGCTTCAAACTAAAAAAAAAAAATCTAATTTTATATTTTTCATTTTTTTTAAACTTCTTTATTGAGATATTACAATCTGTCACATTCAAGAACAATAGTAATAGTGATATAGAGAAGCTCATTCATACCATACAATAAATAAAAATAACAAACGGTAATATAATATATAAATTAAAAGATATTAAACTAAATAAAAATGAACCAACAAAATAAATAAACCAGACATACATGGCTTGAGCGGAGAATCTAGCCATTGCCATGACTCCTATATATATATATATATATATATATATATATATATATATATATATATTTTTTTATATTTAACAATTTAAAAATAACACATTCATGCCTCGGCTTAAAAAAAGAAGTAATAATGTTAATTTGATAATAACATGATATTATCTCCTATTGAATGAAATATCCAAAACATTTCATTAAAGAGAGTATGTTTTAATTCTGAATTTTTAGGTGAAAAAGATTTATTTTAAATTCATAAAGCTGAAGATCAAACTCTAGAGAGACTATCAATAGTAAAAATCCTGTGATTAAGGAATATAATACAGTCTAATATTTTACCTGTACCAGTAACAACCCATTAGGGGTCTTGTATTCAGTACAATGTGAGTAAGTACTGTTACTAGGCCAACGGTTGTGCAGGGAGGTGATTGGGCCGAAATCACGCTCAACCGTTTTCCTCCTTAATTAATTATTTAATTAAGAGTACCCACTTTAGAGAGGCTTGGTGTGTCCCAGGAGGGCCCCTCCTGGCCCCAGGATCGATCCACAGCTGATGAAAAATTACTAGTCATCAGCCGGATTAGAATCTTGGACCTTGAGCTCTGGAAAATATGGGAGTAGATGAAATGTCGTTGGACCGCGCAGACTTTGAAAGGAGTTTTGGTCCTTTTGACTTTCACTTACCTAAATATGTAATAATGAAGAGAATTTTATATTTGTTCGTATTTAAATGAAAATTTCTCTTCATTATTCACGACAGTCAACCATTTACCCACCATTATAAATATGTAATATATTGTAATGTTATAGTATTGTGATCGTGAAAATTTTCAAATCTGAGTTTTCAACGGAAATACACGTTTTGAAGTTCCCTGAGTCCAAATAACCAAGTCTCGCAAAATGGAGTGTCTGGACAGCATAGCTCAAAAACGAAAAATTTGTACGAAACTGATATTGCATATTTAAGGTTTTAATATATACCCAAGATTTAACAGCAACTTTTTTTTGTTAGTAAACCGGAAGTGGATCGGTATATCAGTGTAGTATTAAGTGGTTTTTAATATGAGCTAGGTCTTAACAACATTGATGTCGCCTTACAGGCTTAAATGTCCAATAATAAACATTTCTTTCTTTAAAGTACCTTTAATTTAGTTTATTTTAAATAATTAACTGTCTCTCATTGATAGAAATTATGAAAAGATGCTAAATATAACTTTTGATTATTGAATAAAGAAGTAAAAGGAAAAACGCTTATTTAGCTAAAAATAATAGTCATTTTAAAAATAATAGTCCTGTAAAACTTTTTCTTAAGAAGTAGCAAGGAAAAATGTTCTTCTAGTCCTGAAATAACAGGAGAATAAAGATTCCAGTCATACCAAAACTGATTAAAAATAAAAATAAAAATTTCATTTCAAGCTCTGGTATAGATGTACTGATATATTGGAGATTAAGAAAGAAATCTAATGGAAGTATTTAACAAAAAATTAATAATGACAAATAGTATTCTTATACAATAGTTGATAACATTAATATGTGATGAAAATGCAGTTGCAATTACAGCTGTGGACGTTAATAAAGCAATTTAAGAATAGAAACTTCATTAGTGAGTCAAATATTACTTCTGAGCAGTTCAGGCACTATTTTAACTCTTTGTTGAATCCTATTATAAAAGTTCCCAAATTTTGTATGGCGTCCCAAATTGGAAAGATCTTGAGCTAGATAGAGAAATCAGTTTAGGATAATTAAAAATTATATTAGCAAAGGCAAATAATAATAATAAGGCACCAGGACTCGATTCTGTGCCCTATGAATTCTTCAAAATGCGTTTTGTTGCAAATTGTTAAGATATTTAATGATTATTTCAATATTGCAAATATCCCACAGAGCTTCACTGAATCTGCCATTTACCCATTATTTAAAAAGGGAGATGTTCATAAAGAAGTGTGTGTGACTACTAAATTATTCACTGGTGTTTTTTTATTGGGCCATTTGTAGAACTGGGTGAACACAAACAAAATTTTAAATGACTTTCAAACGGGATTTCGGCCTGGCTACTCGACCGTGGACCATATTTTTACTTTGTCCAGCATCATTAAACTGACTCTAGCAAAAGAATGTCGTAAAGTTTATGCATTCTTTGTAGACTTTAAAGCAGCCTTTGATTGCGTTGATAGGGAGGCATTATTTTATAAGTTGAGTAATATCGGGTTGTCACATAATTTTTAAATGTCATAAAATGTATGTTTTTAAAGACTAAAGCGACAGTATATTACAAGGAAAGGCTTAGTAATGTTTTTGAAACATCGGATGGACTAAGACAGGGCTGTCTTCTAAGTCCTTTACTTTTCACACTTTTTCTAAAAGATTTGCATGAGAATCTGGATGAAGGATTAGAAATTGCAGGCATCAACATTAGGTGTTTGCTTTATGCTGATGACGTTGTAGTGCTTACCCTCATCTCCAGTAAAGTTACCGTTGATAAGCAACCTGGAGATTTATTGCCGAATGTGGAATCTGCAGATAAACCTGGCAAAATCTAATATAATAGTTTTCCGCAATGGACATATGTTATCCAAATTTAACAAGTGGAAATTTGGCAGAAATCCAATTCAGGTGGTCGATGAATAAAAATATCTCGGAATAATAATTACCTCTAGATTGGCATTGGGGTGTCGTTTTACATAAAGAGTCTTTCATGCAAAGTTTGGATTGAACTCTGCTGGGCATAATTTGATGGCTTACAAAAATGTCCCCTATACAAGTAAATTAGAAGTATATAAGGCAGTCTCATGGGCAGTGGTTACCTATGCAGTACACAGTTCTGGGGTTTCGAGCAATATGATGTATTGGGAAAATTCAAAAGATATTTTATAAAATAAGTTGTTACTCCTCCTGGGGTATGCACCTAATTATATTTGGGTGCATGAGATGGATAACGCTTCTATATACACTCATACGCTAAAAATACATTTTAAAAGTGTTGGAGATTCCTAATTTCCATTTACCACACATTATAACAAAAGAAGTGATAAAAGTGATCAAAAATAATTTTTTTTGGTACCGGAAGTGGTTGGAATTAGAGGAGTTTCATCATATTAAACTTGATACGTCTAATATCTCTGACCTATGTGTAAATTTGATTGCTGTTAAACATATGGTTGAAGAATCGGAAAAACAACACAATCTCGAAAAATGTCTGCAGTTCAATTTTTCTATATATGCAGGTTTATGTGATTTTCCTACTGTATCACCCTATCTCAATGACAGTTTTAATCTTGTTCCGATGAGGTCGATTTTCAATGCCTTATTTATTTGTTATGGATAGTATTTGTTTGTTATTGTTGTATTATTTATTATAAAACGTATTTTATCTAGTTATGTATTTACTTCTTATCATTATTACTTGTTGCTCAAGTTTTGCTTACTTTTAATGTCTATATAAAGAAGAAAAAACTAAAAAAAGAAAAACTATATTTTTGAAGTTTGGAGAACAGGGAAACAAGTTTAAAATGTTATTAATAATAATGTAAAAATATTATTGCTCATTGATTTGTTAAGGATATGAGATGGGACATATTTTGTGGAAAGATCACACAGAACTCGACAGACGGAATTTTCCATTGTCTGTGTTGTTAGATTTATATGAATGTTATATTTTGTATTTATTGGCTTTATGAGAATAAACACGTTTTCATTCATTCAACTGAACACCATGTTTAATTATTGTAATTTTCTTACATATGCTAATCTTAATATATATATATATTTTTTTTTGTTTCTTTTTAATGAACAATAATTAAATGTGTCCAATTTTGTTTGAGTCCAAACATAGTAAATAATTATTTATACTTATATAATAAGAATTTATTCTTTCCATAAATTCCGATATTTTAGTAGAATAAAATTTAAAAAAAATCTGTTGCGCGCATCACACTACTTTCTCTTACTACTGTACTTTGAATAGAAATTATATTCTGGCAATGTTGGGCTATTATAAAATTTTTGAAGTGCATTATTAACGGAGATTAGGCTTAAACGTTACAGTTAAGAACTCATTAATACCATTAAAATAACACAAACCCTATTTATTACATTGATGGTAGCCTATAAAAACCATGTATCTCTACTATTTTTGTAAATGGTATACATAAATCCAGTTTCTGAGCCATATATACCTAGAGAGATTTGAAAGTACATCTGCATATTTAACCATATTAAACTCTTATTTTTCCATTGTAAAGTTTACTAAAATGGAATTTACGAGATTTTCATTGCTTACTATCAATAGGTCAAAAGTAGTCACACTAATGTTGTAATTTCAAAAAGAGATAATTCACGAAATTATTGACTAATTTAAAAATAAATAAGTATATTTATTTTCATTTTTGCCGACATTTCGGCCCAAAGTTCAGGATTTCATCAGGGCTAGTCAAATAAAAGGATTCCGCAAGACCTTTCATATGACTCGCCCTGAACTTTAGGCCGAAACATTGGTAAAAATGAAAATAAATTATAATGTACACCTTTATTGGAAGTTGGTAAAAAGGGTTTAATAAATTAATGTTCAACAGTTAAAAGGCAAGCTAATCTAGTTCTATTAATTCAGGGAAAAGAAAATAACTGCTCTGTAGTTTCCCCAAAAAGGAAAATCCCAAAGAGGGGATGGAAAAAAGGATTTGTTTTGGCAAGCAGTTGGTGTTTGGCTGCAGTGAAGAGAGGATAGGAGAAGGGACCTGGCTCCAGTGGGTAAAACTCAGTAATAGTATTACCATCTTGGAAGTTGTTGTTTGGCAGAGAGACTAGTTGCTTGGGATTAAAAGAGTGAGGATCTCCCAGGAGCTTGAGTTGAGTAGAAGAAAGTGTCACCATTTTGGAAGTTGTGTTTGGCAGAAGATTGGAAATCATTTGAAGAGAAATAAATTTAGTGCAACAAAGGAAGAAACAGCATCTATAGAAAAAAGATTAGCTTGCCAATTCATATTTGATTTTATTTTAAAATCAAGCATTGTTTAGTGTAGTTAATTTTAGTTTGTCTGAGTGTTTTGATTTGATTGTCAGTAACCTACACCTAAGATAAATAAATATATTAATACTCTTATAATTTTGTTTATTATTTAATAAACATTATTATTATTATTAACATTAACAATATTTAATTTTACCTGTTATTTATTTAGGAGTATCCCAATAGTATTAAAGTGATCTTCCGAGGATATATTATTATTATTATTTGTAAAATACAAGAGAGAAGTTACAAAATATACTTATTTATTTTTATAATTTTTTTTTTACAAATCATCCCAACCATCCTTCTTTTCAATTATTCCCTAATTATTAATCATTAATCCACAATTATTGAATAATTTAATTTTCTAAAAATTTACATGATAAAATATTGAAATAAATCGACAATATATACTTAATTATTTAAATATATTATCAGATTTAGAGTTATTAAATCACAGTAAATGTATTCAAAGTTATAAACATATGTTTTACAAATCCAAGAACTATTTTTATATTTTATTTCTTATTTCACACAATTACAATGAAACTAGCTGACCCGTGCAAATACTTCGCACAAACCGTATATTTCTAAGTTCCATTTAGCAAGGTTTCTATGCAAAGGTTTAATACTTTTATTTAGTAAGTTATCAGTTTATAAATATAATAATCTATACCCATCCATAGGTTAACCATTTCTAGTTTCATTAAGTTTATAATTATAATATTATATTTTTTCTTAAGTTTTCAAAAGCTTCTAAACATTGCCTTTAAATATCTGATGAAGGCTAAATACTTTGAATTTAGTTTTCTGGAAGTTACGTTTTGACCTAACAGTCTGTATTAATGTTTCTTTTGTCATTAAAAATAAGCAAGTAAATTTTTAAAATGATAAACATCTAATGGCTTATATATAGATAATATTTTATTTAAAATGAAGTATATATAATTCCATATTTATAGCAATATAACAAATTTAATAATTAATTTTACAAAACCAAATGTTGTGAAATAAGCTAGAATAATTACTTATTGATACAATGTATACTGTCTCAGGAAGAAATGAGTCATTGCCCAAAATTTTAAATTCCGAATGAAGAGCAGAAGAGAAAAAAGGGTAGATTAAGAAATATTTTTATATCATTTTCTGTTAATAAGAAAATCTACTAATAAATCTATAATATCGAGGAAAAAGCTTTATTTTACGCTGATATATTTATTCCATGCTTTAATTCATTTAAATGATCCAAGCATGGAGAATATACATATGGGTAAAAAAAAGCTTTTTCCTCCATATTCTGAATTTTATTATTAATATATACCCTTGAAAAATTATAAAGATTAAAAAAAAAAAATCATAATAATACTAAATGTTTAGAATGCTATATCTTTGCACCATATAGTCCGATTTCGATGATTTTTTTAAACATTTTGTAGGGAATTTAGTAAGCTTTCAAATACTCATATGCATAATGGGCCAAAAATTGTGTCCTTTCCGAGTTATTCCCCAATTATGACTCCATTTGTTATGTCTGGATTCGTTGAGACGGCACCATCATACGGTTTAAAACCACCCACTTTTACATTCACTTTTATTTAAGTCCAGGTATAAAATTAGGAATCAAAATTACGATTCGCGCACTCTACGTGAACTCTACGTTCAAATTACACATTAATATTAAATAAATATCCCTTTATTTATTTATATTCCCTTTCTATTGATACCTCATTCTTCAAAATCCATCTCTCCTGAGAGCCAGAAAAGGGATATATATTTGAGAAATAATATATAAGATAGTTATTTAAGCAATGCCATTGCCTTCATTCGTTGGATTTTAAATATATTTTATTTTCAAATTTAAACAAAATTTTAAAAGTTTTCATTCTGTTAGGAAATATCATTTCATTTCCTTGGAAACATTTGGTTTCCGTTAAATAATTTTAATTTTCAGACATGATTATTTATAACTTTTTTATCACTCTCCATTACCTTCTTTAACTTTCTATATTAGATAATTGTTTTTTTGTTTTTTTCTGAAATTCTCAGCTTTTTATATTGTATTATACGGAAACCTTTTGACTATTATTTCCGGAAATTCATTTCTGATCTAATTGAACATTTTTCCTTTTTATCTCCTTTATTCAATAATCAAATTCTTTCAAAGGTTATTTTTAGCCTTTTTTCATAATTTTTAACAATGAGGGATGGTTAATTATGTAAAATAAATCAAATCAAAGGTACTTTAGAGCAAAAAATTTTGAACATTTGGCATGTAAGTCCTGTTAATAGATAAGACCCAGATTGTATTAAAGACCTTTCAATTGTACATTGATATAGAATTGGAGCTTGGAGAAACATAATTGGAGCCGTTTTTGAGAAAGTTGAGGAATTTTAGTTCTGTACAACTTTTCATTTTTAAGCTAGACTGTTCACATACACAGACAATTTTTTGGGACTCGGTTATTTGAACTCAGCAGACTTCAAAACTTTCACAATCACAATATTTTCCCTTTTTATATATTGCATATATAGGTAAGTGAAAGTCAAAATTACAAATTAATATTAAATAAGCTTATTAACGTTTCAATAGCAAATAGAATAAAGAAACTCATAATCAAAAGTCAGGTAATATTCGTACCTTTTTGAAATAATAACAAATAAAATAATAAAAAAATAATATATATTGATTTTTGAAAAATCAAATATTGTTAAAATAGGCCATTTTTTGGGACTTTGTTATTTGGACTCAGGGGACCTCAAAATTCAATTTCTGTTGAATAGCTTGAAAATTTTCATGATCGCAATACTTTCTCTTTCTATAAATTACATACATAGGTAAGTGAAAATAAAAATTACACCTAAATGTTAAGTAAACTTATTAACCTTTCAATATCAAATACAATAAAGAAACTCATAATCAAAAGTGAGGTCATATTTGTTCCTTTTCGAAACGATAACAAATAAAACACTAAACAAATAATATATATACAATAAAATCAAATATTTTTAGAATAAATAGATTTATTGCTATGTCTAATCAATATTAATCAATAGTTTAAATTAGTACCTGATGTCCAGTAGGTGTCCACGATCCATAGCTGTAAACAAAATAAACAATTCATTACTCAAAAGTTTATAAAATCTATTTTCCAAATAATCTACTATATATACTTCATTTTGAATTATAATTTCTATACTTTCAATAAAATAATTTATGCAAAAAATAGTTTAATGAATTCAAAAACATCCTTTGTTTATAAATAGGTTTGCTTAATGTTCTTAACTTAATTTCACAATGCTACAAAATTAAAATAATATTTGAAATTAGATAAGATTAAACAGAAAACAATAAAAGACAAATAATTTTTAAAAAATAAAAAAGGAAAAATAAATAATGTGGCATGTAACTTACCCATGATTTCTCAGGGATATCGGATGCTTCTTTCTTGAAGTTCACTATCCGCCAAGGTCTTTAAACCCCGCAGATTTCGAATCGAAAAAACCGAATTTCCACGGCGGTAATTAAGGAAATTCACATCAACACAAACTATACTTTTAAATATCACAACATAATCAATATACTGAGCGACACACCCGAACCGCACTGCACCAAAGTAATAGAAAGTAAACAATAAATATTTATCAAAAAAAAAATAAAGCAACTGCTCTGCACCTATAAAATAAAAAGCATGATATGTTAATAAAAAACTGATGTCAATATTAATAATAATTAAACCAAAATAATTGTAAAACTTTCTTTTATGATGAGTAAAGAATTTTAATACTTCCAATGAATATCTGTACTTTTTTTCTTTCTCTTAAAAAATAATAAAAATTATAATTAACTTGTATATTTAATTTAAGTAGCAGGGTATCTCAGTGAGTAAGGCACTATCCTCCTAAGCTTGGGTTAGAGTTTACCTATTCTATCTGCCACGAATTGCCTCTGGGTTCGGGGACCTTCCTTGGGCACACCCAACCACTATAAAGTGGGTACCCTTAATTCGGCAGGAAAACCTGGTATTTGAGTGTGACCCTGACCTATAACATTCTTGTATAACCAATGAAGTTAAAACAGTTCTTCCTTACAAAGTACTCAATCCGAGACTCTCCATGAGTTGCAGTGGTACATATTTTTTATTTTATTTAAAATACTCAAAGAGTTGAAATTGTTTTACAAACTTAGAAAAGTTGGTATTTTTCATTTTCTCTATGCTAAAAAGATTTCAACACATTATTTAATACTTATATTATAATAAATTTGAAAAAGAATGATTTTTTAACTAATTCATTTTACTACTGGTGATGTTTATAACAGATATAAGTAACACATATAAAATAATTGCTAATAAGAATTATTTAATTGCATATTTCAATAATTTTTACAAACTCAAATTCGATTCCTGCTAATAACTTGTGACAGATGAGGCAATATTTTCAAAAACATAAGAGCTTTAGTATAAAAACTAATTTGTATAAGTTGCTTAAATTGTATGAAAGTGCTTACCTACAGGTCAGAAACGTGGCTCTTCTCAAAGACTGATGAAAGGGATCTCATAACATTTGAGAGAAATCTAATTTATGGCCCAGTGAAAAATAGACCAAAATGAACAAGGTTAACAAATAAACAAATACACACCACAAAAAATGAGGAACTGATCTAAAGGCTGCCCATAGATTTGATGGGCAGATGGTATTAAAGAATGTGTTGGGAACATACTCCGATAATAGATACTACTACCAAAGTTCGGCACTCGAGGATAACTACACTTCCCCAATTAAAAAAAGTGGGAACTGCTTGAGGGAAATCAGGACCTTGTAATAGAAGTATAATTTAATATACTAGTAATAATAATGCTAGCAATCAAACAGAAGCCAGTTACCAAATTTGAACCATAAATTTAATTTTTATTATTTTTATCTTCTAAAAATAATAAAAATACAAGGCTTAATTTTTCTAAGTTTCTATAGCTAAATTCAAGGGCTGTGTGCTGAAAAATTTAAAAAAGAAAAAAGAGTACTGTGAGTGACAGTTTTGTGTGAATGAGGTGGTGTGTATAGTGTAGTCAATATGCAGTACTGTGTGAGCGTTAGTGTAAGTGTTCCCCCAACCTGGAGGACCAGTGGCTGATTGCAGCATGAAAGCTGGGCGATGGGGTCGCCACTTCCCTACGCCAGAATCAATTCACATAATCAACAGACTAGTTAAGAGACGAATCTTATGCCATCAACGAGCTCAGCACTGAGTTTAGGAGTTTGTCCAAGAATAGCTAACCAAAAATCATACTGTCTTTCATATTTGGCACAAAATAACTCTATAAGGGTTTATACTTGATTTTACCTCCTTGTGTTTTGGAATTAAGAGAATAAATAAAGGAGGTCTTACTGTTTCAAGTGGAATCCAAACCACAATTTGCAAAATCAGTCAAGAAAATAGTGCTAAAAAAATTATCTGTGATCATATGGAATTCTTTCGTGTTTCTGTGAGACTCACAGTCATCTACAGATAATATGCTGATTGAAAAAGGTGTTAAAACAGTAAATATGTTTAAATACTTAGGATCAGTATTCAATAATGAAGGAACTTCTTCACCAGTGATTTAGTACGGAGAAGAAAGAAAAATAACTGATATCCTTAAGGAAATCTTCTAGAGTTCGAATATAAAGCCTATTACTAAGAGGCTAATCTACAAATCTATATTAGAGCCTATAACTATATATGCCTCAGAAATATGGGTCATTAATGCCAAATACCGGAGAAGATTGCTAGCAGGGTAAATAAACTTCTGGAGAAGAGTAGCTAGAAATTTCAGAACGAAAAAAAGAAGAATTCAAGTAGATGTTGAAGGGAAAAGATGAAGGTGGTTTGCAAACAGAATGTCTGTAGAAAGAATTATGTGAGAATTGTAGATTATATTATTACCTAAAACACATTTAAATTAACAGAAATATTTCAATGGGTTTAATTTATATTAATTAGAGCAAGACCTCATAAAAAGCCATTTCATGAAAACAATTAATTTGAGAAACACGCTACTATAATTTCGCCCTATACAGATAATTTATATATCTTTTTATCTCGTCAATATAAACATTTAGTTTCAATTCATCCGTTTCACTTTATCAATCTCAGTTTCAATTGCAAAATTTTAAAATATTTTACATTTCTTTAATAAACATTGTCCTATTCGGAAGTTATTAGGAAACCAAACCTAGCTATCCAAAAATTTAAAACCTCTCTACTATGTCTTACTAAATTTGGTTTCCATTAACTCCTTACTAAGGACAATTGAACTGATTAAAGCTGATATCTGTATAATAACAATAGTTTCACTTGATTGAAACTGAGACGATATTTATCTATTAGAATATTACCTTAAACACATTTAAATTAGCTCTAATATTTCAATGGGTTTGCTTTATATAAACTCGAGCAAGACCTCCCAAAAAGCCGTTTAAAAGAAAAAAATTATTTTAAGAAACACGCTACTATAATTTCGCCCCATACAGATAATTTTTATATTTTTATCTCGTTTATAAATATTTTCAGGTTAGAGTTCCCCTTAACATTATTTCAATATAAACATTTAGTTAATTTTTAACAGTTTTTAGTTTATTTATCTATTCGGAAGTTATTAGGAAACCAAACCTAGATATCCAAAAATTTAAAAAAGATCTACAAAGTCTACAGCACAAAAAAGGAAAACATAAAATTATAGATTTTCAAGGGTATGTAATTTTCAAAATAGATTTTTATTTTGAGAACACTTAAAAATTCTCTATAATTCCCAGAACCTTATTGCATCTTTTCCCTTTTATTTTATATGTGATGACGTTTCGGGCAATTTCGACCATTTTCAAGTCTTAAAAACATTTCTTAGGATCATCTAAAAATAATTTAAAATTCATTCAAATGTGAAAAAAATGTATCGTCTTCTTAGTACTTGGTTTTATTCAAATATCTATGTTAACTTATTTTAGCAGTGCAATAAAACTAAATATAAAGAAGAGGATAATGTTTTTTTTAAACATTTGAATGAATTTTAAATTATTTTTAGCTGATCCTCAGAAATGTTTTTAAGATTTGAAAATGTATCAAGTGGCCCAAAAAATCATCAGATGCAAAAAAAGAAGATAAAAAATATAATAAACTTTTGTGAGTTATAAAGGGTTTTAAAGTTTCCTCGAAATAGTAAATTTATATAGAAAAAAAAAGAAAGAATTTAAAAAAAAATTGTTATATCTGCCAACAACCGTATAAAACTGAAGTATTTAATATATGAAACAAATTCTTCAATAATTTAAAAAAATTTCTTGGTGCATGCATTCCCTTAAGTCCCTCCTATGAGATGATGTCATAATCCATATATGCAAGTTTTTAACAATTATATAGTTTAAGCGGCATAATTTTAGTAAATACATCGCGAACATTATATTAAGTTATTATAAACATTTAGTTATTTTTCAACAGTTTTAATTTTTTATTTATAAATTTTAATATTTATTTTTATTAACAATCCCAGTTACAATTGCCAAATTGTAAAATATTTTACATCTCTTTAATAAACTTTACTATATTCAGATGTTAATAGGAAACCAAACCTAGCTATCCAAAAATTTAATACCTCTCTGCTTTGTCATGACTATGTTTGGTTTCCCTTAACCCCTTACTATAGACAATTGAACTAATAAAAGCTGATATCTGTTTAATAACAATAGTTCTACTTGATTGAAACTGAGACAAGATTTATCGATTATATCATTACCAATAACAGATTAAAATTATCCCGAAAAGTCCTCCCATAGAGTCATTTGTTAAAAAAAATTAATTCAACAAGCTATTATCCTGCCCTATACAACTTATTTTTATATCTTTTATTCTCTCCGATACATTTTACCAGAATAAGGTGCCCATAAGTAAATGAAACAGAGCTATTAAAATATTGAGACATAATTTTCTACTATGAATAAGCTGAATGCATTCCCTTAAGTCCCTCGTATGAGATGATGTCATAATCCATATATGCAAGTTTTTAACAATTATATAGTTTAAGCGGCATAATTTTAGTAAATACATCGCGAACATTATATTAAGTTAATATAAACATTTAGTTATTTTTCAACAGTTTTACTTTTTTATTATATATTAATTTTAATATTTATTTTTATTAACAATCTCAGTTTCAATTGCCAAATTTTAAAATATTTTATATCGGCTTAATAAATATTGTCCTCTTCAGATGTTAATAGGAAACCAAACCTAGCTATCCAAAAATTGAATACCTCTCTGCTATGTCATAACTATGTTTGGTTTCGCTTAACCCCTTACTATAGACAATTGAACTAATAAAAGCTGATATCTGTTTAATAACAATAGTTCTACTTGATTGAACCTGAGACAAGATTTATCGATTAGATCATTACCTAAAACACATTTAAATTACTGCAAATATATCAATGGGTTTACTATATTTAAACTCGAGGAAGACCTCTCAAAGAATCATTTGCTTAAAAAGATTATTTAAGAAACACACCATTATCCTTTCGCGCTATACAACTTATTTTTATATCACTTATTCATATTCTCATAGTATGGTACCCATAAGTAACGAAACCAGAGCTATTCAAGTATTGAAACATACTTTTCTACTATGAATAAGCTGAATGCATTCCCTTAAGTCCCTCGTATGAGATGATGTCATAATCCATATGTGTAATAGTTTTTAACAATTATCTCGTATAAACAGCCTAATTTCAGTAAACACATCGCGAGATTTTATTAAGTTAATATAAACATTTAGTTATTTTTCAACAGTTTTACTTTTTTATTTATTAATTTTAATATTTATTTTTATTAACAATCCCAGTTTCAATTGCCAAATTTTAAAATATTTTACATCTCTTTAATAAACTTTGCTATATTCAGATGTTAATAGGAAACCAAACCTAGCTATCCAAAAATTTAATACCTCTCTGCTATGTCATAACTATGTTTGGTTTCCCTTAACCCCTTACTATAGACAATTGAACTAATAAAAGCTGATATCTGTTTAATAACAATAGTTCTACTTGATTGAAACTGAGACAAGATTTATCGATTATATCATTACCAATAACAGATTAAAATTATCCCGAAAAGTCCTCCCATAGAGTCATTTGTTAAAAAAAATTATTTCAACAAGCTATTATCCTGCCCTATACAACTTATTTTTGTATCTTTTATTCTCTGCGATACATTTTACCAGAATAAGGTGCCCATAGTAAATGAAACACGAGCTATTAAAAATATTGAGACATAATTTTCTACTATGAATAAGCTGAATGCATTCCCTTAAGTCCCTCGTATGAGATGATGTCATAATCCATATATGCAAGTTTTTAACAATTATATAGTTTAAGCGGCATAATTTTAGTAAATACATCGCGAACATTATATTAAGTTAATATAAACATTTAGTTATTTTTCAACAGTTTTACTTTTTTATTATTATTAATTTTAATATTTATTTTTATTAACAATCTCAGTTTCAATTGTCAAATTTTAAAATATTTTACATCTCTTAATAAACATTGCCTATATCAGATGTTAATAGGAAACCAAACCTAGCTATCCAAAAATTTAATACCTCTCTGCTTTGTCATGACTATGTTTGGTTTCCTTTAACCACTTACTATGGACAATTGAACTAATAAAAGCAGATATCTGTTTAATAACAATAGTTCTACTTGATTGAAACTGAGACAAGTTTTATTGATTATATCATTACCAATAACAGATTAAAATTATCCCGAAAAGTCCTCCCATAGAGTCATTTGTTAAAAAAAATTAATTCAACAAGCTATTATCCTGCCCTATACAACTTATTTTTATATCTTTTACTCTCTCCGATACATTTTACCAGAATAAGGTGCCCATAGTAAATGAAACACGGCTATTAACAATATTGAGACATAATTTTCTACTATGAATAAGCTGAATGCATTCCCTTAAGTCCCTCGTATGAGATGATGTCATAATCCATATGTGTAATAGTTTTTAACAATTATCTCGTATAAACAGCCTAATTTCAGGAAACACATCGCGAGATTTTATTAAGTTAATATAAACATTTAGTTATTTTTCAACAGTTTTACTTTTTTATTTATTAATTTTAATATTTATTTTTATTAACAATCTCAGTTTCAATTGCCAAATTTTAAAATATTTTACATCTCTTTAATAAACTATTGCTATATGCAGATGTTAATAGGAAACCAAACCTAGCTATTCAAAAATTTAATACCTCTCTGCTTTGTCATGACTATGTTTGGTTTCCCTTAACCCCTTACTATAGACAATTGAACAAATAAAAGCTGATATCTGTTTAATAACAATAGTTCTACTTGATTGAAACTGAGACAAGATTTATCGATTATATCATTACCAATAACAGATTAAAATTATCCCGAAAAGTCCTCCCATAGAGTCATTTGTTAAAAAAAATTAATTGAACAAGCTATTATCCTGCCCTATACAACTCATTTTTGTATCTTTCATTCTCTGCGATACATTTTTCAGAATAAGGTGCCCATAAGAAATGAAATCAGAGCTATCAAAAATATGGAGACCTAATTTTCTACTATGAATAAGCTGAATGCATTCCCTTAAGTCCCTTGTATGAGATGATGTCATAATCCATATATGCAATAGTTTTTAACAATTATATAGTTTAAGCGGCATAATTTAAGTAAATACATCGCGAGCATTATATTAAGTTAATATAAACATTTAGTTATTTTTCAACAGTTTTACTTTTTTATTATTTATTAATTTTAATATTTATTTTTATTAACAATCCCAGTTTCAATTGCCAAATTTTAAAATATTTTATATCTCCTTAATAAATATTGTCCTCTTCAGATGTTAATAGGAAACCAAACCTAGCTATCCAAAAATTGAATACCTCTCTGCTATGTCATAACTATGTTTGGTTTCCCTTAACCCCTTACTATGGACAATTGAACTAATAAAAGCTGATATCTGTTTAATAACAATAGTCCTACTTGATTGAACCTGAGACAAGATTTATCGATTAGATCATTACCTAAAACACATTTAAATTACTGCAAATATATCAATGGGTTTACTATATTTAAACTCGAGGAAGACCTCTCAAAGAATCATTTGCTTAAAAAGATTATTTAAGAAACACACCATTATCCTTTCGCGCTATACAACTTATTTTTATATCACTTATTCATATTCTCATAGTATGTTACCCATACGTAACGAAACCAGTGCTATTTAAGTATTGAAACATACTTTTCTACTATGAATGAGCTGAATGCATTCCCTTAAGTCCCTCGTATGAGATGATGTCATAATCCATATGTGTAATAGTTTTTAACAATTATCTCGTAAAAACAGCCTAATTTCAGGAAACACATCACGAGATTTTATTAAGTTAATATAAACATTTAGTTATTTTTCAACAGTTTTACTTTTTTATTTATTAATTGTAATATTTATTTTTATTAACAATCCCAGTTTCAATTGCCAAATTTTAAAATATTTTACATCTCTTTAATAAACTTTGCTATATGCAGATGTTAATAGGAAACCAAACCTAGCTATTCAAAAATTTAATACCTCTCTGCTTTGTCATGACTATGTTTGGTTTCCCTTAACCCCTTACTATAGACAATTGAACAAATAAAAGCTGATATCTGTTTAATAACAATAGTTCTACTTGATTGAAACTGAGACAAGATTTATCGATTATATCATTACCAATAACAGATTAAAATTATCCCGAAAAGTCCTCCCATAGAGTCATTTGTTAAAAAAAATTAATTGAACAAGCTATTATCCTGCCCTATACAA
Source organism: Nezara viridula (assembly GCA_928085145.1). Taxonomy (NCBI): domain Eukaryota; kingdom Metazoa; phylum Arthropoda; class Insecta; order Hemiptera; family Pentatomidae; genus Nezara; species Nezara viridula. Next base: position 10,336 of record CAKMRH010000030.1, on the reverse strand, counting down.
CTCATTTTTGTATCTTTCATTCTCTGCGATACATTTTATCAGAATAAGGTGCCCATAAGAAATGAAATCAGAGCTATCAAAAATATTGAGACATAATTTTCTACTATGAATAAGCTGAATGCATTCCCTTAAGTCCCTCGTATGAGATGATGTCATAATCCATATATGCAATAGTTTTTAACAATTATATAGTTTAAGCGGCATAATTTTAGTAAATACATCGCGAACATTATATTAAGTTAATATAAACATTTAGTTATTTTTCAACAGTTTTACTTTTTTATTATTATTAATTTTAATATTTATTTTTATTAACAATCTCAGTTTCAATTGCCAAATTTTAAAATATTTTACATCTCTTAATAAACATTGCCATATTCAGATGTTAATAGGAAACCAAACCTAGCTATCCAAAAATTTAATACCTCTCTGCTATGTCATAACTATGTTTGGTTTCCCTTAACCCCTTATTATGGACAATTGAACTAATAAAAGCTGATATCTGTTTAATAACAATAGTTCTACTTGATTGAAACTGAGACAAGTTTTATTGATTATATCATTACCAATAACAGATTAAAATTATCCCGAAAAGTCCTCCCATAGAGTCATTTGTTAAAAAAAATTAATTCAACAAGCTATTATCCTGCCCTATACAACTTATTTTTATATCTTTTATTCTCTCCGATACATTTTACCAGAATAAGGTGCCCATAGTAAATGAAACACGGGCTATTAAAAATATTGAGACATAATTTTCTACTATGAATAAGCTGAATGCATTCCCTTAAGTCCCTCGTATGAGATGATGTCATAATCCATATGTGCAATAGTTTTTAACAATTATCTCGTATAAACAGCCTAATTTCAGTAAACACATCGCGAAATTTTATTAAGTTAATATAAACATTTAGTTATTTTTCAACAGTTTTACTTTTTTATTATTAATTAATTTTAATATTTATTTTTATTAACAATCTCAGTTTCAATTGTCAAATTTTAAAATATTTTACATCTCTTAAATGAACATTGCCATATCCAGATGTTAATAGGAAACCAAACCTAGCTATCCAAAAATTTAATACCTCTCTGCTATGTCATAACTATGTTTGGTTTCCCTTAACCCCTTACTATAGACAATTGAACTAATAAAAGCTGATATCTGTTTAATAACAATAGTTCCACTTGATTGAAACTGAGACAAGTTTTATTTATTAGATCATTAAAAATAACAGTTAAAATTATCCAGAAAAGTCCTCCCAAAGAGCCATTTGTTAAAAAAAATTAATTCAACAAGCTATTATCCTGCCCTATACAACTTATTTTTATATCTTTTATTCTCTCCGATACATTTTACCAGAATAAGGTGCCCATAGTAAATGAAATCAGAGCTATTAAAAATATGGAGACCTAATTTTCTACTATGAATAAGCTGAATGCATTCCCTTAAGTCCCTCGTATGAGATGATGTCATAATCCATATATGCAATAGTTTTTAACAATTATATAGTTTAAGCGGCATAATTTAAGTAAATACATCGCGAGCATTATATTAAGTTAATATAAACATTTAGTTATTTTTCAACAGTTTTACTTTTTTATTATTTATTAATTTTAATATTTATTTTTATTAACAATCCCAGTTTCAATTACTAAATTTTAAAATATTTTACATCTCTTGAATAAACATTGTCCTATTCAGATGTTAAAAGGAAACCAAACCTAGCTATCCAAAAATTAAAAAATCTCTCTGCTATGTCATAACTATTTTTGGTTTCACTTAACCCCTTACTATAGACAATTGAACAAATAAAAGCTGATATCTGTTTAATAACAATAGTTCTACTTGATTGAAACTGAGACAAGATTTATCGATTAGATCATTACCTAAAACACATTTAAATTACTGCAAATATATCAATCGGTTTACTATATTTAAACTCGAGGAAGACCTCCAAAGAATCATTTGCTTAAAAAGATTATTTAAGAAACACACCATTATCCTTTCGCGCTATACAACTTATTTTTATATCACTTATTCATATTCTCATAGTATGGTACCTATAAGTAACGAAACCAGAGCTATTCAAGTATTGAAACATACTTTTCTACTATGAATAAGCTTAATGCATTTCCCTTAAGTCCCTCTTATGAGAAGAAGTCATAATCCATATGTGCAATAGTTTATAACAATTATCTCGTATAAACAGCCTAATTTCAGTAAACACATCGCGGAATTTTATTAAGTTAATATAAACATTTAGTTATTTTTCAACAGTTTTAATTTTTTATTTATAAATTTTAATATTTATTTTTATTAACAATCCCAGTTTCAATTGCCAAATTTTAAAATATTTTACACCTCTTTAATAAACTTTGCTATATGCAGATGATAATAGGAAACCAAATCTAGCTATTCAAAAATTTAATACCTCTCTGCTTTGTCATGACTATGTTTGGTTTCCCTTAACCCCTTACTATAGACAATTGAACTAATAATAGTAAATATCTGTTAAATAACAATAGTTCCACTTGATTGAAACTGAGACAAGTTTTATTGATTATATCATTACCAATAACAGATTAAAATTATCCCGAAAAGTAATCCCATAGAGTCATTTGTTAAAAAAAATTAATTCAACAAGCTATTTTCCTGCCCTATACAACTTATTTTTATATCTTTTATTCTCTCCGATACATTTTACCAGAATAAGGTGCCCATAGTATATGAAACACGAGCTATTAAAAATATTGAGACATAATTTTCTACTGTGAATAAGCTGAATGCATTCCCTTAAGTCCCTCGTATGAGATGATGTCATAATCCATATATGCAATAGTTTTTAACAATTATCTCGTATAAACAGCCTAATTTCAGTAAATACATCGCGAACATTCTATTAAGTTAATATAAACATTTAGTTATTTTTAACAGTTTTACTTTTTTATTATATATTAATTTTAATATTTATTTTTATTAACAATCTCAGTTTCAATTGCCAAATTTTTAAATATTTTATATCTCCTTAATAAATATTGTCCTCTTCAGATGTTAATAGGAAACCAAACCTAGCTATCCAAAAATTAAAAAACCTCTCTGCTATGTCATAACTATTTTTGGTTTCCCTTAACCCCTTACTATAGACAATTGAACAAATAAAAGCTGATATATGTTTAATAACAATAGTTCTACTTGATTGAAACCGAGACAAGATTTATCGATTATATCATTACCAATAACAGATTAGAATTATCCCGAAAAGTCCTCCCATAGAGTCATTTGTTAAAAAAAATTAATTGAACAAGCTATTATCCTGCCCTATACAACTTATTTTTGTATCTTTCATTCTCTACGATACATTTTTTCAGAATAAGGTGCCCACAAAAAATGAAATCAGAGCTATCAAAAATATGGAGACCTAATTTTCTACTAGGAATAAGCTGAATGCATTCCCTTAAGTCCCTTGTATGAGATGATGTCATAATCCATATGTGCAATAGTTTTTAACAATTATCTCGTATAAACAGCCTAATTTCAGTAAATACATCGCGAACATTATATTAAGTTAATATAAACATTTAGTTATTTTTCAACAGTTTTACTTTTTTATTATTTATTAATTTTAATATTTATTTTTATTAACAATCCCAGTTTCAATTACTAAATTTTAAAATATTTTACATCTCTTGAATAAACATTGTCCTATTCAGATGTTAAAAGGAAACCAAACCTAGCCATCCAAAAATTAAAAAATCTCTCTGCTATGTCATAACTAAGTTTGGTATCGCTTAACCCCTTACTATAGACAATTGAACAAATAAAAGCTGATATCTGTTTAATAACAATAGTCCTACTTGATTGAACCTGAGACAAGATTTATCGATTAGATCATTACCTAAAACACATTTAAATTACTGCAAATATATCAATGGGTTTACTATATTTAAACTCGAGGAAGACCTCTCAAAGAATCATTTGCTTAAAAAGATTATTTAAGAAACACACCATTATCCTTTCGCACTATACAACTTATTTTTATATCACTTATTCATATTCTCATAGTATGGTACCCATAAGTAACGAAACCAGAGCTATTCAAGTATTGGAACATACTTTTCTACTATGAATAAGCTTAATGCATTTCCTTGAAGTCCCTCCTATGAGAAGAAGTCATAATCCATATGTGCAATAGTTTTTAACAATTATCTCGTATAACAGCCTAATTTCAGTAAACACATCGCGAGATTTTATTAAGTTAATATAAACATTTAGTTATTTTTCAACAGTTTTACTTTTTTATTATTTATTAATTTTAATATTTATTTTTATTAACAATCCCAGTTTCAATTACTAAATTTTAAAATATTTTACATCTCTTGAATAAACATTGTCCTATTCAGATGTTAAAAGGAAACCAAACCTAGCCATCCAAAAATTAAAAAATCTCTCTGCTATGTCATAACTATGTTTGGTTTCCCTTAACCACTTACTATAGACAATTGAACAAATAAAAGCTGATATCTGTTTAATAACAATAGTCCTACTTGATTGAACCTGAGACAAGATTTATCGATTAGATCATTACCTAAAACACATTTAAATTACTGCAAATATATCAATGGGTTTACTATATTTAAACTCGAGGAAGACCTCTCAAAGAATCATTTGCTTAAAAAGATTATTTAAGAAACACACCATTATCCTTTCGCACTATACAACTTATTTTTATATCACTTATTCATATTCTCATAGTATGGTACCCATAAGTAACGAAACCAGAGCTATTCAAGTATTGAAACATACTTTTCTACTATGAATAAGCTTAATGCATTTCCTTGAAGTCCCTCCTATGAGAAGAAGTCATAATCCATATGTGCAATAGTTTTTAACAATTATCTCGTATAAACAGCCTAATTTCAGTAAACACATCGCGAGATTTTATTAAGTTAATATAAACATTTAGTTATTTTTCTACAGTTTTACTTTTTTATTTATTGATTTTAATATTTATTTTTATTTACAATCTCAGTTTCAATTGCCAAATTTTAAAATATTTTACACCTCTTTAATAAACTTTGCTATATGCAGATGATAATAGGAAACCAAATCTAGCTATTCAAAAATTTAATACCTCTCTGCTTTGTCATGACTATGTTTGGTTTCCCTTAACCCCTTACTATAGACAATTGAACTAATAATAGTAAATATCTGTTAAATAACAATAGTTCCACTTGATTGAAACTGAGACAAGTTTTATTGATTATATCATTACCAATAACAGATTAAAATTATCCCGAAAAGTAATCCCATAGAGTCATTTGTTAAAAAAAATTAATTCAACAAGCTATTTTCCTGCCCTATACAACTTATTTTTATATCTTTTATTCTCTCCGATACATTTTACCAGAATAAGGTGCCCATAGTATATGAAACACGAGCTATTAAAAATATTGAGACATAATTTTCTACTGTGAATAAGCTGAATGCATTCCCTTAAGTCCCTCGTATGAGATGATGTCATAATCCATATATGCAATAGTTTTTAACAATTATCTCGTATAAACAGCCTAATTTCAGTAAATACATCGCGAACATTCTATTAAGTTAATATAAACATTTAGTTATTTTTAACAGTTTTACTTTTTTATTATATATTAATTTTAATATTTATTTTTATTAACAATCTCAGTTTCAATTGCCAAATTTTTAAATATTTTATATCTCCTTAATAAATATTGTCCTCTTCAGATGTTAATAGGAAACCAAACCTAGCTATCCAAAAAATAAAAAACCTCTCTGCTATGTCATAACTATTTTTGGTTTCCCTTAACCCCTTACTATAGACAATTGAACAAATAAAAGCTGATATATGTTTAATAACAATAGTTCTACTTGATTGAAACCGAGACAAGATTTATCGATTATATCATTACCAATAACAGATTAGAATTATCCCGAAAAGTCCTCCCATAGAGTCATTTGTTAAAAAAAATTAATTGAACAAGCTATTATCCTGCCCTATACAACTTATTTTTGTATCTTTCATTCTCTACGATACATTTTTTCAGAATAAGGTGCCCACAAAAAATGAAATCAGAGCTATCAAAAATATGGAGACCTAATTTTCTACTAGGAATAAGCTGAATGCATTCCCTTAAGTCCCTTGTATGAGATGATGTCATAATCCATATATGCAATAGTTTTTAACAATTATCTCGTATAAACAGCCTAATTTCAGTAAATACATCGCGAACATTATATTAAGTTAATATAAACATTTAGTTATTTTTCAACAGTTTTACTTTTTTATTATTTATTAATTTTAATATTTATTTTTATTATCAATCTCAGTTTCAATTACTAAATTTTAAAATATTTTACATCTCTTGAATAAACATTGTCCTATTCAGATGTTAAAAGGAAACCAAACCTAGCTATCCAAAAATTAAAAAACCTCTCTGCTATGTCATAACTATTTTTGGTTTCCCTTAACCACTTACTATAGACAATTGAACAAATAAAAGCTGATATCTGTTTAATAACAATAGTTCTACTTGATTGAAACTGAGACAAGATTTATCGATGAGATCATTACCTAAAACACATTTAAATTACTGCAAATATAGCAATGGGTTTACTATATTTAAACTCAAGGAAGACCTCCCAAAGAATCATCTGCTTAAAAAGATTATTTAAGAAACACACCATTATCCTTTTGCGCTATACAACTTATTTTTATATCACTTATTCATATTCTCATAGTATGTTACCCATAAGTAACGAAACCAGTGCTATTTAAGTATTGTAACATACTTTTCTACTATGAATAAGCTTAATGCATTTCCTTGAAGTCCCTCCTATGAGAAGAAGTGATAATCCATATGTGCAATAGTTTTTAACAATTATCTCGTATAAAAAGCCTAATTTCAGTAAACACATCGCGAGATTTTATTAAGTTAATATAAACATTTAGTTATTTTTCAACAGTTTTACTTTTTTATTTATTAATTTTAATATTTATTTTTATTAACAATCTCAGTTTCAATTGCCAAATTTTAAAATATTTTATATCTCTTTAATAAATATTGTCCTCTTCAGATGTTAATAGGAAACCAAACCTAGCTATCCAAAAATTGAATACCTCTCTGCTATGTCATAACTATTTTTGGTTTCCCTTAACCCCTTACCATAGACAATTTTAACAAATAAAAGCTGATATCTGTTTAATAACAATAGTTCTACTTGATTGAAACTGAGACAAGATTTATCGATTATATCATTACCAATAACAGATTAAAATTATCCCGAAAAGTCCTCCCATAGAGTCATTTGTTAAAAAAAATTAATTCAACAAGCTATTTTCCTGCCCTATACAACTTATTTTTATATCTTTTATTCTCTTCGATACATTTTACCAGAATAAGGTGCCCATAGTATATGAAACACGAGCTATTAAAAATATTGAGACATAATTTTCTACTGTGAATAAGCTGAATGCATTCCCTTAAGTCCCTCGTATGAGATGATGTCATAATCCATATATGCAATAGTTTTTAACAATTATCTCGTCTAAAACAGCCTAATTTCAGTAAATGCATCGCGAACATTATATTAAGTTAATATAAACATTTAGTTATTTTTCAACAGTTTTACTTTTTTATTATTTATTAATTTTAATATTTATTTTTATTAACAATCTCAGTTTCAATTGCCAAATTTTAAAATATTTTATATCTCCTTAATAAATATTGTCCTCTTCAGATGTTAATAGGAAACCAAACCTAGCTATCCAAAAATTAAAAAACCTCTCTGCTATGTCATAACTATGTTTGGTTTCGCTTAACCCCTTACTATAGACAATTGAACAAATAAAAGCTGATATCTGTTTAATAACAATAGTTCTACTTGATTGAAACTGAGACAAGATTTATCGATGAGATCATTACCTAAAACACATTTAAATTACTGCAAATATAGCAATGGGTTTACTATATTTAAACTCGAGGAAGACCTCCCAAAGAATTATCTGCTTAAAAAGATTATTTAAGAAACACACCATTATCCTTTCGCGCTATACAACTTATTTTTATATCACTTATTCATATTCTCATAGTATGTTACCCATAAGTAACGAGACCAGAGCTATTCAAGTATTGAAACATACTTTTCTACTATGAATAAGCTTAATGCATTTCCTTTAAGTCCCTCCTATGAGAAGAAGTCATAATCCATATGTGCAATAGTTTTTAACAATTATCTCGTATAAACAGCCTAATTTCAGTAAACACATCGCGAGATTTTATTAAGTTAATATAAACATTTAGTTATTTTTAACAGTTTTACTTTTTTATTTATTAATTTTAATATTTATTTTTATTAACAATCTCAGTTTCAATTGCCAAATTTTAAAATATTTTATATCTCTTTAATAAATATTGTCCTCTTCAGATGTTAATAGGAAACCAAACCTAGCTATCCAAAAATTGAATACCTCTCTGCTATGTCATAACTATTTTTGGTTTCCCTTAACCCCTTACCATAGACAATTTTAACAAATAAAAGCTGATATCTGTTTAATAACAATAGTTCTACTTGATTGAAACTGAGATAAGATTTATCGATTATATCATTACCAATAACAGATTAAAATTATCCCGAAAAGTCCTCCCATAGAGTCATTTGTTAAAAAAAATTAATTCAACAAGCTATTTTCCTGCCCTATACAACTTATTTTTATATCTTTTATTCTCTTCGATACATTTTACCAGAATAAGGTGCCCATAGTATATGAAACACGAGCTATTAAAAATATTGAGACATAATTTTCTACTATGAATAAGCTGAATGCATTCCCTTAAGTCCCTCGTATGAGATGATGTCATAATCCATATATGCAATAGTTTTTAACAATTATCTCGTCTAAAACAGCCTAATTTCAGTAAATGCATCGCGAACATTATATTAAGTTAATATAAACATTTAGTTATTTTTCAACAGTTTTACTTTTTTATTATTTATTAATTTTAATATTTATTTTTATTAACAATCTCAGTTTCAATTGCCAAATTTTAAAATATTTTATATCTCCTTAATAAATATTGTCCTCTTCAGATGTTAATAGGAAACCAAACCTAGCTATCCAAAAATTAAAAAACCTCTCTGCTATGTCATAACTATTTTTGGTTTCCCTTAACCACTTACTATAGACAATTGAACAAATAAAAGCTGATATCTGTTTAATAACAATAGTTCTACTTGATTGAAACTGAGACAAGATTTATCGATGAGATCATTACCTAAAACACATTTAAATTACTGCAAATATAGCAATGGGTTTACTATATTTAAACTCGAGGAAGACCTCCCAAAGAATTATCTGCTTAAAAAGATTATTTAAGAAACACACCATTATCCTTTCGCGCTATACAACTTATTTTTATATCACTTATTCATATTCTCATAGTATGTTACCCATAAGTAACGAGACCAGAGCTATTCAAGTATTGAAACATACTTTTCTACTATGAATAAGCTTAATGCATTTCCTTGAAGTCCCTCCTATGAGAAGAAGTGATAATCCATATGTGCAATAGTTTTTAACAATTATCTCGTATAAACAGCCTAATTTCAGTAAACACATCGCGAGATTTTATTAAGTTAATATAAACATTTAGTTATTTTTCAACAGTTTTACTTTTTTATTTATTAATTTTAATATTTATTTTTATTAACAATCTCAGTTTCAATTGCCAAATTTTAAAATATTTTATATCTCTTTAATAAATATTGTCCTCTTCAGATGTTAATAGGAAACCAAACCTAGCTATCCAAAAATTGAATACCTCTCTGCTATGTCATAACTATTTTTGGTTTCCCTTAACCCCTTACCATAGACAATTTTAACAAATAAAAGCTGATATCTGTTTAATAACAATAGTTCTACTTGATTGAAACTGAGATAAGATTTATCGATTATATCATTACCAATAACAGATTAAAATTATCCCGAAAAGTCCTCCCATAGAGTCATTTGTTAAAAAAAATTAATTCAACAACCTAATTTCCTGCCCTATACAACTTATTTTTGTATCTTTTATTCTCTTCGATACATTTTACCAGAATAAGGTGCCCATAGTATATGAAACACGAGCTATTAAAAATATTGAGACATAATTTTCTACTATGAATAAGCTGAATGCATTCCCTTAAGTCCCTCGTATGAGATGATGTCATAATCCATATATGCAATAGTTTTTAACAATTATCTCGTATAAACAGCCTAATTTCAGTAAATACATCGCGAACATTATATTAAGTTAATATAAACATTTAGTT
>CAKMRH010000029.1:0-34595 GCA_928085145.1 Nezara viridula | reverse complement strand
GGATGCTTTCGATCTCAAAAACATATCCGACAGCATTTTTATAAAAATGGTCCTCTAAAACATTATAATCGACCTCATAACAATTAAACTCGAAAAATTACATAATGTCGGTGTCCGAGAGCACTAACTCAAATCCGACAGTATTTTCATAAGAAAGGCCCCTAACATAGTCAACCCTCATATCGATATTATCGGAAACGATAAAAAAAGTCGATGCTTTCAAGCGCAAACACAAATCTGACAGCATTTTCATAAAAAGGGCCCTCAAAACTGAAAAGTTGACCCCCATATTGATTAAATCCGAAAAGATACAAAAAAAAGTACTCCGAGGTGCTAATTCAAATCCGACAGCATTTTCATAAAAAGGGTAACCAAAACATAATAGTTGAATCCGATGTCGATTAAATCCGAAAAGTTAGAAATAGTCAGTGCCCGCAGCCTGTAAGTTTAATCCGACATGATTTTATTAAAAAGGGACGCAAAAAATATAGTAGTCAACAGTCATACCGATTTAATCCGAAAAGTTACAATAAGTCGGAGCCCGGATCTGCTAACTGAAATCCGACAGTATTTTCATAAAACTTCCCTCCAAACATAAAATTCGACTCTAATGTCAATAAGTACTCCGAAGGGGCCCTCAAAAATGAAAAGTTGATCCCCATATTGATTAAATCCGAAAAGATACAAAAAAAAAGTACTCCGAGGTGCTAATTCAAATCCGACAGCAGTTTCATAAAAAGGATAAATAAAACATAATAGTTGAATGACATATCAATTAAATCCGAAAAGGTAGAAATAGTCATTGCCCGGGGCCTGTAAACTTAATCCGACACGATTTTCCTAAAAAGGGGTGCAAAAAATATAGTAGTTCACAGTCATATCGATTTAATCCGAAAAGTTACAATAGGTCGGAGCCCGGAAGTGCTAACTGAAAGCTGACAGTATTTTCGTATGAAAGGCCCCCAAAATAGTCAACCCTCATATCGATTATATCGGAAAAGATACAAAAAGTGGGTGTGCTAACACAAATCCGACAGTATTTGCATAAAAAGGGCCCCAAAACCAAATAGTTGACCCCCATATCGATTAAATCCAAAAAAGTTACAAATAGGCGGTGGCCCGGGGCTGTAACTTTAATCCGATAGTATTTTCCTAAAAAGGGACCAAAAAAAAACCAAAAAGTCAAATTTTATGTTTAAGGAACAGTTTTTATGAAAATACTTTCAGATTTGAGTTATACCTTCCGGGCCACCGCCTATTTGTAACTTTTTGGATTTATTTAATATGGGTTTTAACTATTATGTTTTTTTTTTGTTTTTTTATGAAAATGCTTAAATTGAGTTAGCACGCCCGGGCTCCGACCTATTGTAACTTTTCGGGAGTTAATCGATACGAGGGTCAACTATTATATTTTGGGCATCCTTTTTATGAAAATGCTGTCGAATTTGTGTTAGCACCCCAAAACATTGACTTTTTGTAACTTATCCTTTATATAACCTTTATCGATATAATGGTCGACTAATATGTTTTAGGTCACTTTTTTGAAAATGCTGTCGGATTTGAATTAGCACCTCGAAGTACTTTTTTTTGTATCTTTTCGGATTTAATCAATAAGGGGGTCAACTTTTCAGTTTTGAGGGCCCTTTTCATGCAAATGCTGTTGGATTTGTGTTTACGCTTGAAAGTATCTAATTTTATTATCTTTTCCGATATAATCGATATGAGGGTTGACTATTTTGGAGCATTTTTTATGAAAATACTGTTGGATTTGAGTTAGCGCTCATGGGCTCCGACATTTTGTATTTTTTCGGGTTTAATTGTTATGAGGTCTACTATAATTTTTAGAGGGCCCTTTTTATAAAAATACTGTCGGATTTTCGGGTCTTAAAAAGGTACCCAAAAAATATAGTAGTTAACTCTCGTATAGATTAAATCCGAAAAGTTTCAATAAGTCGGAGCCCGGGAGCGCCAAATCATATCCGACTGAATGTTTATAAAAATAGCCCCATAAAACAAATTAGTCGATTAAATCCGAAAAGTTTGAAAAAGCCGGTTTCCGGGGGCGCTAACTCAAATCCGAAAGTATTTTCATAAAAAAGGCATCATAAAACATATTAGTTGACCCTACTTTTAATTATATCCGAAAAGATACAAAATGTCGGTATCCGCGGGTTCTAAGTCCAATGCGACAGTGTTTTCATGAAAACGGTCTAATAAAAGATATCAGTTTACCCTCATATCGATTAAATCTGAAAAGTTATAAAAAGACGGTGCCCGGGTTAACTAACTCGAATCCGACAGTATTTTCAAAAATGCGTCCCCAAAACATATTAGTTGACCTTTATATCGATAAAATCTGAAAAGTTAAAAAAAGTCAGACTTTTGGGGTGCTAACTCAAATTCGACTGCATTTTCATAAAAAGGGTCCCCAAAATATAATAGTTGAACCACATATCGATTAAATCCAAAAAGTTACAAATAGGCTGTGGCCCGGGGCTGTAACTTTAATCCAATAGTATTTTCCTCAAAAGGGACCCAAAAAGTCAAATTTTATGCTTAAAGGACAGTTTTTATGAAAATACTTTCGAATTTGAGTTAGCCCTCCCGGGCTCCGACTTAATGAAACTTTTCGGATTTAATCTATACGAGAAGCAACTACTATATTTTTTGGGTCCCTTTTTAGGAAAATACTATCGGGTTAAAGTTACAGCCCCGGGCCACCGCCTGTTTGTAACTTTTTGGATTTATTTAATATGGAGTTCAACTATTATGTTTTGGTTTTTTTTTTATGAAAATGCTGTCGAAATTGATTTAGCACTCCCGGGCTCCGACCTATTGTAAGTTTTCGGGAATTAATCGATACGAGGGTCTACTATTATATTTTGGGGACCCTGTTTATGAAAATGCCGTCGAATTTGTGTTAGCACCCCAAAACACTGACTTTTTGTAACTTTTCAGATTTTATCGATATAAAGGTCGACCAATATGTTTTAGGACGCTTTTTTGAAAATGCTGTTGGATTTGTGTTTGCGCTCGAAAGCATCTACTTTTGTAACTTTTCGGATATAATCGATATGAGGGTTGACTATTTTGGGAGCCTTTTTCTGAAAATACTGTCGGATTTGAGTTAGCGCTCTCGGGCACAGGCATTTTGTATTTTTTCGAGTTAAATTGTTATGAGGTCTACTATAATTTTTTAGAGGGTCCTTGTTATAAAAATATTGTCGGATTGTCGGATTTTTAGGTCCTAAAAAGGGACCCAAAAAATATAGTAATTGACTCTCATATAGATTAATTCCGAAAAGTTACAATAAGTCGGAGCCCGGGAGCGCCAACTCATATTCGACTGAATTTTTATAAAAACAGCCCCATAAAACATATTAGTCGATTAAATCCTAAAAGTTTGAAAAAGCCGGTGTTCGGGGGTGCTAACTCAAATCCGACAGTATTTTCATAAAAAGGGCCTGATAAAACATATTAGTTGACCCTCATTTTAATTAAATCCGAAAAGTTACAAAAAGTCGGTATCCACGGGTGCTAAGTCAAATACGATAGTGTTTTCAGGAAAAGGGTCTAATAAAAGATATCAGTTTATCCTCATATCGATTAAATCCGAAAAGTTATAAAAAGACGGTGCTCAGGTTAACTAACTCAAATGCGACAGTATTTTCATGAAAATGGCAAAATAAAACATATTAGATGACCATTATAATAATTAAATCCGAAAAGTTTCCAAAAGTCGGGGCCCAGGGGTGTAATGAAAATTATATCCGAAAGGTTACAAAAGAAGATCAAATCCAACAGCATATTCAAAAAAGCGCCCCCCAAAACATATTAGTCGACCTTTATATCGATAAAATCTAAAAAGGTACAAAAAGTCAGTGTTTTGGGGTGATAACTCAAATTCGACATCATATGCATAAAAAAAAAAAAAACCCAAAACATATTAGTCGACCCTAATATCGATAAAATCTGAAAAGGTACATAAAGTCGGCGGTTAGGGGTTGCTGTTCCTGGCCTCTCGTTTCTACGGCGAGTAAGGGGTTCCAGGAACCGCATTTATTTGTATTAAAATGTATTTAATACTTATATTTGTATTGAAATGTTAGATACCACAGACCCCCTACTGTAGTATCCTAGATTGAACCATATACTCTTTATTGGATTTCCTTTCTAAAGGTATCATGTTTATAAATGTACTATTTGTTTCTATTACTAATTGGTGGCATGCAAGGTAGAATGTAAAAGTACTACGTTGGTTTACCACTACGTTGGTAAGCCACTTTTAATACAAGACCATTAAATAGGAGAGTGAAGATTTTTCGATATTAAAAATAGGTTTGACACAAATTATTGAACCGCAGAATCAGCATAGTTTTTAAATCAACGCAGGAAAGAATTTAACTAAATTTTGTACGTTACAACACTCAATCAAGTTTACATTACATTAGTCATTACCTTAAACAATCATTTTATATATATTAAATTATCTCAAACCAACCAAGTTCATTACATTCAAATAACCAAATTAAATTAAATCAAAGATGTTTCCCTCTAGTACGATTCTTAGTACCAACTTATTACAATGCCACCTTTATTAATCATAGGAATGAAATTCTAAAAAAATCAATTATTTTAATCTTAGAAGCAAATATTAAATTTAATGATACGTCCTTCACACGGGATGCCATTTTAAATGCTATGTTCCTGGCCTCGCGTTTCTACGGCGAGTAAGGGGTTCCAGGAACCGCATTTATTTGTATTAAAATGTATTTAATACTTATATTTGTATTGAAATGTTAGATACCACAGACCCCCTACTGTAGTATCCTAGATTGAACCATATACTCTTTATTGGATTTCCTTTCTAAAGGTATCATGTTTATAAATTTACTATTTGTTTCTATTACTAATTGGTGGCATGCAAGGTAGAATGTAAAAGTACTACGTTGGTTTACTAACTATTATATTTACAAGCTTAAATAAAACCAAAAACATCTATATACAAAATAATAACTAAACCTATATACATAATGAATAGTTAAGAATCATACTAGAGGAGAATGCTTGATGTTATTGATTTTATTAATTAATGATGTATGGTTGCCAACACAAATTTACATTAGTATAACTAAATGCTTGTTACCACTTAGCTGGTCCTTCATAGTGTTTCTAGCTGTCATATCTGGATTCCCTGTCTCTGCTCTCCTTCAGCGTCTAGTCCGTCCATCTGCTCTCTCCGGCTGTCTTCATCTTCCTCCCTCGACTCCCCGCTTGAAGTCCCAAGAGCAAGTCCTCTCCTCTCCGAGTCCCAAGAAGAAGTTCCTCTCAGTCCCAAAAGAAGTCTCCTCCTCTCGAGTCCCAAGAAGAAGTTTCCAGTCCAAATTCTCTATTTCCCACCTTTTTTCATCCCCCTCTCTTTTGGTAGTCTTTTTCCTGATTGGCTGAATATTCTCAGCCTAAGGGATGACCACGCCCTCTCCCCCAGGCCAAGGTAAAGCAGCAGGTACAGATTTCCATATTTCTGGTGGAAGGTGTGAAAAGGTCTTTCGGGATCCTGTTTAAACACTAGTTGTCGGTCTTTGTCGGTGGTTCTTAAAGGTTTTTATTACCACTTACAAAAGGTTGGGCTTGTGGGTCGTTACCTTCGGTCAGGTACCGCCAGATGTGAACACTTATGATGTTTATTTATACATTTAAAATAATTATTCCACCGGCGGTCTTTACAATACATAGCAGGGTGCTAACTCAAATTCGACAGCATTTTCATAAAAAAGGTTCCCAAAATACAATAGTTGAACCCCATATCGATTAAATCCAAAAAAGTTACAAATAGGCGGTGGCCCGGGGCTGTAACTTTAATCCAATAGTATTTTCCTAAAACGGAGCCAAAAAAATATATTAGTTGACTCTCGTATAGATTAAATCCGAAAAGTTTTAATAAGTCGGAGCCCGGGTGCACCAACTCATATCCGACTGAATTTTTATTAAAACAGCCCCATAAAACATATTAGTTGATTAAATCCGAAAAGTTTGAAAAAGCCGGTATCTGCGGGTGCTAAGTCTAATACGACAGTGTTTTCATGAAAACGGTCTAATAAAAGATATCTGTTTACCCTCATATCGATTAAATCCGAAAAGTTATAAAAAGACGGTGCCCGGGTTAACTAACTCAAATCCGACATTATTTTCATAAAAACGGCAAAATAAAACATATTAGTTGACCATTATAATAAGTAAATCCGAAAAGTTACCAAAAGTCAGGGCCCTGGGGTGCTAACTCAAAACAGACCGTATTTTCATAATGAGGGATACCCAGAATATAATAGTCGACCCTCATATCGATTAAATCGGAAAAGTTAAACAGTCGGTGCTTGAGGATACTAACTCAAATCCGATTGCAAATACATAAAAAGGGCCCTCAAAATATAATTGTCGACCTTCATATCAATTAAATAAAAAAATATATAAAAAGACGGTGCCCGGGGGCGCTAACTCAAATTCGACAGTGTTTTCATAAAAAAAGCCCCCAGAATAGTCAATCTTGTTATCAATTATATCCGAGAAGTTACAAAAAGTGGATGCTTTCGAGACCCCAAAACATAAAAGTCAAGCCTCGTATTGATAAAATCTGAAAATTTAAAAGAAGACGGTGCTTGGGGTGCTAACTAAAATAATATCAAATAGTCGACAATCATATCGATTAAAACCGAAAAGTTAAACAAAGTCGGTGCCTAGGAAATTACTTTCGGATTTGATACAGCGCCCCCGAGCACCAAAACTTTGTAATTTTTTAAATTTAGTTTATATGAGGTTTGATTATTATTATTAGGAGCCCCAAAATAGTCAACGCTCGATTATATCGATTATATCCGAAAAAATACAAAAACTGGATGCTTTAGAGCGCGAACACAAACCCGACAGCATTTTCAAAAAAGGGACCCCAAAACATAATAGTCGACCCTCATATCGGTAAAATCTGAAAAGTTACAAAAAGTCGGTGTTTGAGGGTGCTAACTAAAATTCGATAGTATTTTCATAATAAGGGTCCTCAAAACATAATAGTTGAATCCCATATCGATTAATTCCGAAAAGTTACAAATAGACGGTGCAAGGGTCAACTAACTCATGACCAAAAAAAGTAAGTGTTCGGAGGCGCTAACTAAAAACCGACAATATTTTCATAAAAAGGACCCTCTAAAAAATTATAGTAGACCTCATAACAATTAAACCCGAAAAATTACAAAAAGTCGGTGCCCGAGGACCCCAAAAACATATTAGTTGACCCTCATATTGATTAATTCCGAAAATATACAAAATGCAAGTGCTCGGAGGCACTAACTAAAATCCGACAGTATTATCATAAATAAGGCCCCCAAAATAGTCAACCCTCATATCGATTATATCCGATTAGTTACAAAAACTGTATGCTTTCGAGCGCAAACAAAAACCCGACAGCATTTACAAAAAGGGGACCCCAAAACATAATAGTCAACCCTCAAATCGATTAAATCTGAAAAGTTACCAAAAGTCGGGGTTTGGGGGTGCTAACTAAAATTCGACAGCATTTTTATAAAAAGGGTCCCCAAAACATAATAGTTGAATCCCATATTGATTAAATCCGAAAAGTTACAAATAGACGGTGCAAAGGTCAATTAATTTAAGATCGACTGGATTTTTAATAATAAAGACCCCAAAAACATAATAGTTGACCCGCATATTAATTAATTCCGAAAAGATACAAAAAGTAAGTGCTTGGTGGCGCTATCTAAAATCCGACAATATTTTTATATAAAGGGCCCTCTAAAAAATTATAGTAGACCTCATAACAATTAAACCCGAAAATTTACAATACGTCTGAGCCAAAAAGTGCTAACTCAAAACCGCTGCTCTTTTTATGATAAAGCTGTCGGATTTGTGTTTGCGCTCGCAAGCATCCTCTTTTTGTAGCTTCTCGAATATAATTGATAAGAGAATTGACTATCCTTGGAGCCATTTTTATGAAAATACTGTCGGTTTTGAGTTAGCACTTTCGGGCTCCGACGTATTGTAACTTTTTGATTTAATCGATATCACTGTTGACTACTATATTTTTTGGGTCCCATTTTATGAAAATACTGTTGGAATTGAGTTAGCTCTCTTGGGCACAGACATTTTATATAGTCGGTGCTCTGGGGCTGTAACTTTAATCCGACATTATTTTCCTAAAAAGGGACCCAAAAAATATATTAGACGATCCTCATATCGCTTAAACCTGAAAAGTTTCAGAAAGTCCGAGCCCAGGGCCTGTACCTTTAATCCGAGATTATTTTCCTAAAAAGGGACCCAAAAAAAAATAGTAGTCGATCTTCATATTGCCTAAATCAGAAAAGTTTCAGAAAGTCCTAGCACGGTTCCTGTAACTTTAATCAGACATTATTTTCCTAAAAAGAAACCCAAAAAATATAGTAGTCAACAGTCATATCGATTAAATCCTAAATTTACAATATGTCGGAGCCCGGAAGTGCTAACTCAAAACCGACAGTATTTACATAAAAATGGCCCCCAAAATAGTCAACCCTCTTATCAATTAAATCCGAAAAGTTACAAAAAGTGGATGTTTTTGAGCGCAAAAAACAAATCCGACAGCATTTTCATAAAAAGGGCCGCCAAAACATAATAGTCGACCCTCATATCGATAAGATCGGAAAAGTTACAAAAAAACGGTGCCCAGGGGCGCTTAGCCAAATCCGTTAGTGTTTTCATAAAAAAGAACAACCTCAAACATAATAGTGGACTGTCATATCGTTTATATTAGAAAACTTCAAAAAGTCGGTGACCATTGACGCAAACTCAAAACCGACAGTGCTTTCATAACAAGGGATCCCTAGAACATAATAGTCGACCCTCATATCGATTAAATCTAAAAAGTTAAAATAAGTCGGTGCTTGGTGGTGCTAACTCAAATCCGACTGTGTTTTCATAAGAAGGATCCCCAAAACAAAATAGTCGACCCCCATATCGATTAAATCCAAAAAGTTACCAATAATCGGTGCTCGGGGACTGTAACATTAATCTGATATTATTTTTCTTAAAATGGGAACCAAAAAATATTGTAGTCGACAATCGTATCGATTAAAACCGAAAAGGTAAACAAAGTCGGTGCCTAGGAAATTACTTTCGGATTTGATACAGCGCCCCCGAGCACCAAAACTTTGTAATTTTTTTAATTTAATTTATATGAGGTTTGGTTATTATTATTAGGGGCCCTTGTATGAAAAATATGAAAAAAGGCCTCCAGAATAGTCAATCCTTATCAATTATATACGAAAAGTTACAAAAAGTGGTTGCTTTCGAGCGCAAACACAAACCGACTGCGTTTTCATAAAGTATAATAGTTGAACCCCATATCGATTAAATTCGAAAAGATACAAATAGATGGTGCCCAGGTCAACTAACTCAAAACCGACTGCATTTTCATAATAAGGACCCCCAAAACATAATAGTTGACCCTCATATTGATTAATTCCGAAAAGATACAAAAAGTAAGTGCTCGGAGGCGCTAACTAAAATCCGACAGTATTATCATACAGAAGGCCCCCAAAATAGTCAACCCTCATATCGATTATATCAAAAAGTTTCAAAAACTTGATGCTTTCGAGCGCAAACACAGATCCGACAGTATTTTCAAAAAAGAGCTCCCAAAACATAATAGTTGACCCTCCTATCGATAAAATCTGAAAAGCTACAAGAAGATGGTGTTTTGGGGTGCTAACTCAAATTCGATAGCATTTTTATAAAAAGGGTCCCCAAAACATAGTAGTTGAACCCGATATTGAATAAATCCCAAAAGTTACAAATAGTCGGTGCCCGGGGCCTGTAAATTTAATTCGAATTATTTTCAGAAAAAGACCCTCCAAAACATTATAGTCTACCCTCATATTGATATAATCCGAAAAGATATAAAAAGTAAGCGCTTGGAGGCGCTAACTAAAATCCGACATTATTTTCATAAAAAGCGTCCTCTAAGACATAATAGTCAATCCTCATATCGATTATATCCGAAAAGTTACAAAAAACAGATGCTTTCGAGCGCAAACACAAATTCGACATTATTTTCATAAAAAGGGCCCCCAAAACAAAATAGTAGACCTTCATATGCATTAAATACGAAAAGTTTATAAAGTTTCTTCCCAGGGTTGCTAATTTTAAACCGACTGTATTTTCATAAAAATGGTTGCCTAAAACATAATAGTTGAACCCCATATCGATTAAATACGAAAAGTTACAAACAGTCGGTGCCCGGTTGCGTTAATTCAAATCCCATAGTATTTTCATAAAAAGGACACCCTAAAACATAGTAGTCGACCCACATATAGACGGTGCCCGGGGGCTGTAACTTTAATCCGACATTATTTTTCTAAAAAGAGACACAAAAAATATAGCAGTTGACCCTCATATTGATTAATTCCGAAAAGATACAAAAAGTAAGTGCTCGGAGGCCCTAACTCAAAACCGACAGTATGTTCATAAAAAGGGTAACTCAAAACATAAGAGTCGAACATCATATCATTTAAATCGTATACGTTACAAATAGTCTAGTGGACGGGGGGGGGCCGAATGGGCTAAAGCGTGTGCACTGCACCGCGAGTTGTCCGGCAACCTGATCAGAGATTTGAGAAGATTTAAAAAGTATGAGTTCGCATCCCGGTGCCGGAGTTGTTTTTAAATTCCCCGCCCTTACCCTCCGGCCCTGTAAATTTTCGTATAGCCTAAAAGGCGAGGTAGAGAAGAATGAAAAAAAAAAACATTACAAACAGTCAGTGCCCGAGAGCATTAATTCAAATCCCATAGTATTTTCATAAAAAGCACACCCTAAAACATAGTAGTCGACCCTCATATCGATTAAATACGAAAAGTTACAAATAGTCGGTGCCCGGGGTCTGTAACTTTAATCCGAGTTATTTTGATAAAAAGACCCTCCAAAACATTATAGTCGACCCTCATATTGATTAAATCCGAAAAGATATAAAAAGTAAACGCTTGCAGGCGCTAACTAAAATCCGACGGTAATTTCATAAAAATCGCCCTCTAAGACATAATAGTCAACCCTCATATCGATTATATCCGAAAAGTTACAAAAAGCAGATGCTTTCGAGCGCAAACACAAATTCTACACCATTTTATGAAAATACTGTTGGTTTTGAGTTAGCACTTTCGGGCTCCGACGTATTGTAACTTGGCCCCCAAAACAAAATAGTAGACCTTCATATGCATTAAGTACGAAAAGATTAAAAAGTTTGTTCCCAGGGTTGCTAATTTTAAACCGACTGTATTTTCATAAAAATGGTTTCCTGAAACATAATAGTTGAACCCCACATCCATTAAATACGAAAAGTTACAATAACTCGGTGCCCGGGGGCGTTAACTCAAAACTGATAGTATTGTCATAAAAAGGGCAACTCAAAACGTAGGAGTCGAACCTCATATCATTAAAATCCTATACGTTACAAATAGTCTAGTGGACGGGGTGGCCGAATTGGCTAAAGCGTGTGCAGTGCACCGCGAGTTGCCTGGAAGCAGATAAGAGATTTGAGAAGATTTAAAAAGTATGAGTTTGCATCCCGGTGGCGGAGGGTTTTTTAAATACCCCGCCCTTAACTCCCGGCCCTGTAAAATCCCGTATAACCTAAAAGGCGATGTAGGGAAGAATAAAAAAAAAAAAACGTTACAAGTAGTCAGTGCCCGAGAGCGTTAATTCAAATCCCATAGTATTTTCATAAAAAGCACACCCTAAAATATAGTAGTCGACCCTCATATCGTTAAATACGAAAAGTTACAAATAGTCCGTGCCCGGGGGCTGTAACTTTAATCCGACATTATATCCCTAAAAAGGGACCCGCAAAACATAATAGTCGACCCTCATATCGATTAATTCTAAAAAGATACAAAAAGTCAGTGCTTGGTGGTGCTAACTCAAATCCGACTGCATTTTCATAATATGGGTCCCCTAAAACATATTAGTCGATTAATCGTCAAATGTGTTCTTTTATTATTTGCTTTATATAAAAATACTATCGGATATAAGAAAAAAGAATATGAGAAGGATTGCTATTAAAAATCCGAAAAGTTACAAAAAGTCGGTACCCATGGGCGCTATCTCAAATCCGAAAGCACTTTCATAAAAAAGGTCCCAAAACATAATGTAGACCTTCATATGCATTAAATACGAAATGTTTAAGTAGATTGTTTCCAAGGATGCTAATTTAAAACCGACAGTATTTTCGTAAAAACGGCCTAATCAAACATATTAGTCGACCCTCATTTTGATTAAGTCCATAAAGTTACAATAACTTGGTACCGGAGACAATAACTCAAATCCGACAGTATTTTCATAAAAAGGGTCTCCAGAAATAGTCGACCCTCATATCGATTATATCCGAAAAGTTACAAAAAGTGGATGCTTGGGGGCGCATACTCAAATCCGACAGTATTATTATAAAAAGGGCCCAATAAAAGGTATTAGTTGATCCTCATATTGATTAAGTCCATAAAGTTAAAATAACTCGGTGCCCGCGGTGCTAACTGAAAACCGATAGTATTTTCATAATATGGGTCCCCAAAACATAATAGTTGAATCCCATATCGATTAAATCCGAAAAGTTACAAATAGTCGGTGCCCGGGGCCTGTAACTTTAATCCGACATTATTTTTCTAAAAAGGGACCCAAAAAATATAGTAGTCAACCCTCATATCGATTAAATCCGAAAAGTTACAATAAGTCGGTGACTGCGGGCTCTAACTCAAATCCGACATATTAGGTGATCCTTATATCTATTAATCCGAAAAGTTATAATAAGTCGGTGCCCGGGGGCGCTGCCTCATATCCAAGAGTATTTTTATAAAAAGGGCGCGGTAAAACATATTAGATGTCTTTCATCGATTAAATCCAATAAATTTGAAAAATTCGTAACTGGGGGTGCTTACTTAAATACGACAATATTTTCATAAGGTTCCCCAAAACATGTTATTCCACCACCATATTGATTAAATCCGAAAAATTACAAAAATTTCTTGCTGGGTTACGCTAACTCAAAACCGACAATATTTTATAAAAAGGGACCCCCAAAATATAATAGTCGACCCTCATAGCGATTAAATTTGAAAAGTTACAAAAGATCAATGCTTCGGTTCGCTAACTCTAATCCGAATGTATTCTCATAAAAAGAACCTCTCAAAACATAATGGTCCACCATCATATCAATTAAATTCGAAAAGTTACAAATAGTCGGTGCCGTGGGGTGCTAACTCAAATCCGACTGCATTTTCATAAAAAGGGATTTCAAAACGTAATAATCGCCACTCGTATCGATTAAATCCGAAAAATTAAAAAAAAAGTCTGTACTCGGGGCGCTAACACAAATCCGACAGTATATTCATAAAAAGGACCCAATAAAAAATATTTGTCGGCCCACATATCGATTAAGTCCATAAAGTTACAATAACTCGGTGTCCGGTGACATAAGAATCGAACCTTATATCATTTAAATACTAAAAGTTACAAATAGTGTAGGGGTCCTGGAAAATCCCGTATAGCCTAAAAGGCGAGGTATGGAAGAAAAAAAAACGTTAGAAATAGTCAGTGCCCGAGAGCGTTAATTCAAATCCCATAGTATTTTCATAAAAGCACCCCCTAAAACATAGTAGTCGACCCTCATATCAATTAAATTTGAAAAGTTACAAATAGTCGGTGGCCGGGGGCTGTAATTTTTACATTATTTTTCATAAAAAGGGACACCGAAAATATAGTAGTCGTAAATCATATCTATTTAATCTGAAATGTTACAATAAGTCGGTGCCCTGGGGTGTTGACTCAAATACGACAGTATTTTCATAAAAGGATCAACCTAAAACATATTAGTCGATTAAATCCGAAAAGTTACTAAAAGTCGGTGCCGGGGTGCCCTAACTCAAATCTGAAGATATTTTTATGCAAAGAGCTCCCAAAAAATATTACTCGACCGTTTTATTGATTAAATCCGAAAAGTTATATAAATACGGTGCCCGGAGGCGCTTAATGAAATCCAACAGTATTTTTATAAAAAAACCACAACCTAAATCAGAAATGTTAGAAAAATTCGGTACCCGTGGGTAATAACTCAAATTTGACAGTATTTTCCTAAAGAGGGACACCTAAAATATAACATTTGACTCTCATATGGATTAAATCCATAAAGTTACAATAACTCGGTGCCCGGGGACGCTAAGTCAAATCCGACAGTGTTTTCATAAAAAGAGCAAATAAAAACATAAGAGTCGACCGTTATATCATTTAAATCCGAAAAGATAAGTTATTGGCACAGTGTGTTTTATCCACTCTATCATAAATATTTCATACATTAAAGACGGTTGATAAACTTTTGCAAACTGAGCCTTGTTCTTTGAGATTCTCACTTGATCTCCACCTTTGTGTCTGGCGGCTTTCATGCTACGTTTCTTTTCACCATACACTTCCAGTAAAAGTCGTTTTTCCATTTTCCTTCCACGCACATCTTTCGGCTTCATTTTTATCGTACTATGTTTTCTATTATGATATTCGCTGAGGAGAAATTTCAAAATTTGTAGCCTCTTGTAATTGCCTCGTAAGCTAAACTTTTTCCACGTCATAGATTTTAATGCACGATTGCATCTTTCTAGTATCGAAGCCTTCAGATTGCTGAATTTAGAGTAATGGATGATCTCACCATTGGCTTTCAAAAGTTTTTTAAAACTATCCGTCTGAAGATTACGAGGTTTTCTTTCCTTCAATATCTTATCAACATCGATAGCTCGATTTCTTTCGGGCCCATATTCTTGACCGGTACAGCCCAAGCGTATTTCGAGAAGTAATAGATCACAGTAAGTAAGTATATGTAGTCATTATTTATTTATGCGAGTAACGAATCCAGTCTACCAAGTCTGCCTGCCATATATCATCGATACTTTTAAGTAGGACACTTCCTCGTTGAAATGATCTTCTAGCTGGTTTGTACAGCTCATGTACGTTCTGCTCATCAACAGTCGTCATATTGAACTGAGAGTATGAACTGATATTACTAAGCTATTATACCACTTATCCGGAGTTGCGATTCTATACGACGAATCTCTGCTTGTTTCTTAGCGCTATCGGAATATCCGATCAACTTTATCAATCTGTTAACTAAAACGTTGGGATCATCGATTCCATTTCCTTTCTTCGACGGAAATAGTTTAGAGATCACATTTCTATATTTCAAATTGTTCTTTAGTGTTCGTATTGGGCCAGTTGGGCTGTATTCCTTCTTGCGAGTGTTGGACTGGTTCAATTTTTTCTTGTATATGTCGAAGTCACCCGTTGTTGCAAGATCTAGTTTTCCATTTGCCATAAACAATAGTTCAAGAAATGATATCCTTTGTATTGTGATAACAGTATCACCAACGGTGAACCCTTGGCCGTCGTAGACTTAACCATAAATCGTACCGAGATCTTTTCTATCATTTTTAATTAGTTTTTAATGTACTTCGAAGCTACCTCACCAACACCTTTCAAACATTGTTGAACTATTTCCATGCCTTCAGGAGCTTGAGCTTCTTCTCTTACCATCTGCAAAGAAGATCTCGGTTCCGTAGCTATCACGTCTGGGCTAGCAGATCAGGGCTATTTTCGTATACTTCCTCTTTTAATGAACTGTTGCTCCGACATCTTTATAGTAATCTCGATCGCAATGTTTCTAATGAAGGAGCCAGCGGTGTTTCCTCAATTCTGTTTTTTTTATCGTTCTCCATTCATGTTTTTGGCGTTGCTTCAAATGACTTTTTTTTCTTCATACTCGGGCATAAATAATTTGTTTGTTTCTCCATTGAAGGTGTGTTGATAACACTTAATCGATTCATTACATCGATAATGGGTTTATATTTCTCTTTCCGATGCTCCTCAATCTCTTCTCTACTTCGCTTCAATAAAATACATTTTCGTTGTAATTGGTAATTGGTTGACTGTCGTGGATAATGAAGAGAAGAATAGTTGGGGTGTTCAGTCAAAAAAGGAAGGCAAAAATAAATTATAATATTTATTTTTTACATATGCCGACGTTTCGACCTGAAGTTCAGGCCTTCATCAGGGCTAAGAAAATAACCAGATACCAAGGTATGAGAAACATAAGTAATGATGGTAAAAAAGATAATAAAAAAAATATATATAAAATAAAAAAAATTATTAGAAAAATAAAATAGATAGATATAAAGTAAAATGAAATTGTTAGAATAATGACTAAGAACTAAGAGATAAATAATAAAAACTGTTACATAGTGTGGAATGATGAAGTAGGCATAATCAAAAAGGGGTGACAAAAGTGTTACATTGGGAATCTTAGAATAAAATGTAAAACATAAAAAAGAAATATAAAGTTATATAAGAAATGAAAATAAATAATAGTAAAATTAAAACATTGAGAATGGAGTAGTTAGATAGAAAATTGAGATATTGTAAAGTCTATCAAGATGTACAGACAATGTATAATATAATAAAGAGTTAAAAACAGAGAAAAGGAATGAAAGGAAGGAGGGAAGAAATTGAGAAAGCTGAAATAAGAAATAAATAAAAGAAGTACTACCTTTCTCCTTAAGTGTCGAGGGGAGAATAAAAGTCGTTACAAGGGAGGGGGAGAGAGAAGAGATGTGTAGGTGGCGTCATCTCTAACGGTTATCAGATGAAGTTTGAACTAAAGCGCTGGAAGCCTAAATAGGTACGAGAGATATATTATTCAGAAAAATTATGGAAAATTGAACGAAAGTTAATAGAAAGTGAAAGAAAAATTCAAAAGAAAAATAACTATTGAGTAATAAGGGAGAAAAATTGAAATAAAAATATATCGTATATACATATATATATATATATATATATATATATATTATATATATATATATATATATATATATATATATATATATATATATATATATATAAGGGAGTTGTCAGCAAAAAGGAAAGGAATATAACTATGGATGTTTTAATAAATTCAGAATTTGGGAGTAGGCTAAAGAAAAGTTCTGTTTGTCAGATTTAAGATTCACTGTCTTTGGTTGAAGCTGGATGTGGAGGGTTTCAGAAATGAGTCGTTTGTAATGGTTGAGAACTGTGGCAAGGATGGACGTTTTGTGGAAATCAAATGAATGATTTAGGGAGAGAGAATGTTCGGATAATTTGGAAGCGGTAAAATTACGAGAGGATACAGAATATTTATGTTGGATTATGCTGTATTTTAGGAGATTTTTGGTTTCACCAATATAGGATGAAAAAAAATTGGGGGTAGAACATGGAATACGGTAAACGATATGATAGCGGTGTGAGAGAGGAACCGGATCTTTTAGAGATGTGTATAATTTTGAGAGAGTGTTGTGAGATTTGAATGCAAGTCGTAAGTTAGGGTTAGTAGATCGTAAAACTTTGTTGATGTTGTCTGAAAGGTTAGGAATATAAGGTAGAGATCTGTATATAGGGGCTGAAATGGGTTGTGGAGAATTAGTGAAAGTTGAGATTAAGGAAGAGCGATTATTGTGGTCTGTTATAAGTTTGTTAATGACATGGAGAGGAAAATTATTGTTTGACAGGATTTGTTTTATGCGTTTGGTATTGGTAACATGAAATTGGGGATCAGAGAGGTAGAGACTACGGTGGATGAGATTTTTCGCAACTTTAATTTTTTGGTAGTAGGGATGTTTAGAATGGAAATTTAGGAGTCTGCCAGTGTAAGTTGGTTTAGTGTACCAGTCTGTGGATATGGTGTTATTAGGATTTTTAATGATTAGAAGGTCGAGAAAATGGAGAGAATTATTGAGTTCGCGTTGTACTGTAAAATTGAGGCGGGTTTGGTAAGAGTTAAAATGTGGTAGGATATCACGAATTTTATTTGGTGATTAGGAGGAGGTCGTCTACGTATTTCCGAATAAAGATGATATCGTCTGGGCAAAGAGGGATAATGGAGTCTAGAAGATCATTGAGAACGAAGTTCGAATATTTTCAAATCCATATTGGAGTTAACATGATCGTCATAGATTCTTCTTAAATTAAGTTCGTCTTGTCGCAATAGAATGAGAAGATTTGCATTTTCTCTGATTAAATGTTTCGGAATTCTGGTATAACACTGACTCAATTAGAAACTGTCCACACCATTATTCCGCCCCTTGCAAAAGTTGGCTCGAACATTGTCTTCTTTATCGCAGGAGATATCATCGAAACTAAATATAATTGATTCGAGCTCTTTTTGGTTGTGCTACGTTTGAGTTATCTTCGAATTGAAAAAAACCCAATACCCTCTAGAGGTTCTAATACCCGCACTAGCCTACTTTGGCTGATGTAATTTTTAAGCAAACAAATAAATATTCTCATACCTCAAACCTAAAGGATCATTGATTAAACTCAACATGAGATTCGTTTTTCCGCAATTTGATTGTCCACATCTTAGACGCCTAAAGGAGTTGGGAATGAGAAGACCATGTCTCAATGTTTTTACTCGGTGAGTATGATGTTGCTTTATTAGACGCATGTTGAAGACTGACTAGAATCGGCGTACTTCGTTCCCTTTTATAATTACCGTGATGGTTGAGTTCTGTCGACTAATTTTAATTATGAAAAATAATTTAGTTTTCAATAAAAATTAAATTTTTCTTAAAAAGTTAATTCTGTTTTTGAACTTTTCTTAATTTCCTACATATAATTTAGAAAAAAGCCTTTGGTTAAGGCTGACCAGACGGCTGGTCACGTGGTAGTTAAGGCTGGGCGGAGTTCAATATGCCAATCTCGAATATAAGAGCTATCTTCAAGTAAAAACATCGAGACACGGTCCTCTCATTCCCAACTCTATTAGATGCACTAGCGGATCCAGCCGCTGGAGGCTGGAAAAAAATTCCTAAAAAAGTTCCAAAAAAACAGCTATATAAAGAAAAGAGAGATACAGGGAAAACTTATCCTCAGAGACGATGAATTTTCTAATATAATATAAAAATAAATATTATAGTGACCAGCACTAGCGAATTCTGTCAGGGGGCATGTCCTCCCTTAGATGGTGGAAAAAAAAATCCAAAAAAGTGACTAAAACAGCTATTTAAAGAAAAGAGAAATGTAGAGAAAATTCATCCTCATGCCAGAATTTCCGAATGTAATATAAAAAAAATTATTGTCGTGACCAGCAGTAGTGGATTCTGCCAGAGGTCTTGCACTCCGTTAGATGTTGCCAAAAATATCGAAAAAGTGACTCCTACCTAAAGAAAAGAGATGTAGAAAAAGAAATTTAAGAGAACTGTAGGGAAAATGTATCCTCATACACGAATTTCCTAATGTAATATAAAAAAAAAAATTACAATCGTGACCAGCACTAGCGAATTCTGCCAGGGGGCGCACTCTCCCTTGGATGGTGCAAAAAATTCCGAAAGAAACACCTATTTAAAGGAATGAGAAATATAGGGGAAATTAATTCACCTACAGGAATTTCCTAATGAAAAAACAAATTATTATCATGACTAGCACTAGCGAAACCTGACAAGGGACGCGCCCCCCCCCCTAGAATGGTGGGGAAAAATCCAAACAACATCTATTTAAAGGAAAGAGAAATATAGGAAATATTAATCTTCATAGATGAATTTCCTGATATAATATTAAAAAAAAAGTTATTATCGTGACCAGCACTAGTGATTTCTTCCAGAGGGCGCCCTCCGCTTTGGATGTTAGAAAAATTATTCCGAAAAAAAAGGATCCAGAAAAACACATATTTAAAGAAAAGTGTGATGTAGTTTTTGGGCCGCCGTGAGATGCGAAGGATTGTGCTTCTTTCCCAGTTTGTTCCTATTGATTCCGAACTGAGTCTAGCAGGTGAAATACATATTGGAGAAAAATGTATTAAAAAAAAAATCATTTATTCTTTCGAACCACCTTTTATTCGATCACAAGAAAATACGGGTTTCCTTCCAGACCCTGTTTTTACAGATCTGGACACAATGCAACCTTCCGCAACTATAATTTCCTTGAAGAATCCATGCGAATCATAAAACTGGTCACGATAATAATTTGTATATTTCTCATTAGAATCTGTTGTTCTTTTAATAATAAAATAGCTGCTGTTGGAAACGTTTTCATGAAGGAATGTATTAATTATTTGGTCTCCGATTTAATCGGAATTTGATTATGATTGGAATCGGAAATTATTCTCAGTTTTTTCTTTTCTTAGAGAACTCATTTCCAAGCTGCAGGGCCATTTACCTTACATTAATCTTGCTCAGTTTTTGACAATATCGGTAAAAATTAGTGTTCATTAACCGTTATCGACCATATCATTCAATCAAATTATTAAATTTACGTACTCGTTCAACGCACAATTTAACGTTTTTTAATTTCTTAAAGAATACGTTTTTTTGCTTTGATACACTGTTTAGTAGTATTACATGAAAAAAAGATCAGATAAATCTGAAATTTTCAGCTATAAAAAGTTTCCTCTTGGTGATCTGTGTTAACAATTAGTTTTTTACATGTCTAAATCCATATAAAGTGTGTCTCGTAAGTATAGGGAAATATTAAAAGGAGTGATAGCAAAACTCAATAAATACAAAAAAGTTTAATTAGACAATGGTTCGATTTTATGCAGGAAAGTAGAGAATTAACGTTTTGTAATTTTTTTATGTGTCCCATTTTTTGTTGAATAGGAAGTGACAACAAAATAAATTATAATTTAAGTAATTAATGATAGATTCACTATAAACTAGTCAAAATTTACTCTAAATAAAAATAGAGTTTGCTTTTGTTAAAACCATTTAAAGACGACTTTTGAGCAGCTAAACTCAGCTTAGGAGTGGGGTGAATAAGTAGTAGTGGGGGAACGGGTAGAGGTGGGAGAAGCACGTGGTACAGAGGTGTGCCTCCCCTAAGAAAATTTCTGGATTCGTCACTGATTAGATGTCTAATATATGTGTCTAATATATCTAATATTTACTTATTTTCTAAAACTTTACATCAGCCAAATTATAGGCATCTAACGCGGGTACTAGATTCTCTAGAGGATATTGGTTTTATTCAATACGAAGATAACTCAAACGTACCACCACCAAAGGAAGTTCGAGTCAATTGTATATTTATTTTCGATGACGTCGCCTGCGATAAACAAGACAATGTTCGAGCTTACTTTTGCATGGTGAGGCATAATGGTGTGGACAGTTTCTATTTCAGTCAGAGTTATTCAAGAATTCCGAAACATTTAATCAGAGAAAATGCAAATCTCCTCATTCTTTTCCGACAAGACGAAATTAATTTAAGAAGAATCTATAACGATCATGCTGATATGGATTTGAAAACATAAAACTGTATCCTTCATGCGTTCTTCTAGGTCCGTAGATTCTTCTGAAAATTCTTCTTCCTATTTTCAGAAGGCTCTGTAGGCTGGGAAGACAAGAAGTTTCTGTTGCATAGAGTACCACTGGCTTGACGACCGTGTTATGTCATATTCTAGCTTTTAGAGACAAGTTCTTCTTTTTATAAAGATCACTGGTGGCGAAGCTTAATTTCTCTATTTTGGCGATTCTTTTCTTAAACCCTCCTCTCTCTGACCCATTGCTGTATATGATTTCTCCAAAGTATTTAAACCTCTGAGTTACTTTAATCGTTCCGTATTTGGTTTAAAATGTTTCCTTATTAAAATTCGCGTCCGCGGTCATCAATTCCGTCTTCTCAAAAAATATATGTAAGCCTATTTTTCCACGCTATTTCCGAGAGGGTGTTGATTTGGACAATCGCCTCTTCTTCTGTTTCTGATAAAAGGGCAACGTCGTCTGCGTATGCGAGGTATCCAATTTTGACGTTATTGTTCTTAGTCTCTCGAGTTGCACCTGAATTGCTGATTTTCCATAGTTCCTTTAAGATATTGTCGAGTACCACGTTGAACAGTAAGTTATTTATTACTAAGTATCAATAATTTAGTTTAAACTATTCTTAGTTTGGTTACGTATCATTGATTTATGATATTGTTTTATTAAAATTTAAAGAAGTTAGCATAAATAAAAATTGCATGTAATTTTCGTTAAAAAAACATGTCATTGAAAGGATGTTACAGTAGCGAATATCAACCTGCCTATCGTTGCACATTCGATACCTTAAAATGGTGCCGACGATATTTTAAACTGATTTAGTGAGATTTCTCCACTGTTTCCTATTTATATTCCCTATTATCTTTGTAAAGACAAAAATATGACAACATTGAACGTTTAATTTAAAATCTGCATCAAATAAATGACAATAATAAAGGAATGTTTTCTACATCTGTTTTCCTATTACTAACTATAACAGGTGAAATAAGTAACTGGTCACCGTTAGTAGTACACATAATTAAGTCTCCTCTCTCACTGATGCTAATATTTTGTAGCATTGAAAACTTTTTGAAGACAGTGCGTGTTGAAAGGGAAGGTAGTTTCAGCAAGTGTAACCTTTCGTAGCTAAAAATAAAAAACATGCACTAATAACTTCATATAGAAATTTTCAATGTAATGCATCAATAAACGAAATAATCCTCACATTAAATATAATCATTTTGTATTACATAATATATAACTACCTACGTCATGTTGCGGCTTCGGCACAACGCACAGTGGTGCATTAGGGAAAAAAAATGATCGTAATGTGGAGTAATATTTTAACTGTTTTCGAATATCTAACTACTTGTAGTATAATATTGTGGAAAGATTTTTACAATTATCTCAACGCTCTAGTTCATACGTCATTGAAGTTGTACTTTTTTCGTATGATGTAAACAACACACGGTTTTATTGTTCTGATGAAATGACTTTTTTTGTATAACTAACTTTTTAGCCTATAACTCACAAAACCTTTGGAACTTCGTTATATGTATGTATTACTGGTCGTTTTATTAATATTACTTAAGTTAAGATTGATTATCTTTAATAAATATCTTAAAGAAAGCTACAGATTTGCCAATCAACACAATTTATATATAACTACAATCATTACATTTTATAGCCATAAAAACATCTGAACACATTATATTGTCTATATATGATATCGATTGTTTTTCAAATTAGATTAAATCATATGGTTTGTCCTGCTCCTACATATGTACTGGTTCTATTTTTATTTAGTGAAATTAGGCGTAACGTAACTAAGTAGGATTTTTAAAGATCCTGACTGAAAAATTAAACATAACATATTTTCTTTAGATCTTTAAAAAAAGCTATGTCGAACTAGGATCTCAAAAATATTTTAAATAAAAGTACTACTATTAGAGAAACATATTTATTAATGTCATTCTCCTACTAAGCCGTCTGTGTTCACAGGTAAATATTATGTTCTTCAGGTAACTTTATTACTGTTTTACATCATGATTTCATTATTCTGTTCTTTTTCGTTCTTCATTCTAGATGGCTATATTGGGAAGTAAAAATATAATATAAGTAGTCCTCCAGACTTCTCAACTGCTTGTCTCCAAGATCTGTGGGTTGGAACCATATCTGCCTACGCAAGTCCTCTATCAGCTGGAAGCTTTGTGGAATATGCTCTGTGGTTTTTCATTTAGGCCAACTTCTTTCATAGAACTGGGTCCTATCTAGAACTTTCTGAAGAGGTGTGATTTCAGACGGTTCTTCGTCGAAAAATTACTACTTGTTCTCTTCTGGTTACCTTGAAATAATCGTAATGGTGATTGCTATTGGGATGACTTGCTTTAGATCTTGTGTGCCAAGCGAATTCTTCCATTTATTTTTTAGGCATTCAAGAACAGATGCATTATCTGTCAGTAATACAATGTAAGATAGCGGACACCTTTAGAATCTTGGCTGCAATCAGAATGGAATCATGTTCAGCTCTATAGTTCGTAGAAACGAGCCCAGTAGGAAATTCAATATAGATGACTCCTCCTCCGTTTGTAAATACATTTTTAGCAGACCCACTTGAGCATACCCTCGGCTACTTATCCTTTGGATAGGTCAAGTTAATGTGCTCTAATGTGCAGACTTTGACTGTTAGAGTGCTTAGGTCAATTTTCTTTGTTATTCCTTGGTAATGATTTTTGGTCTGACCTGTTGGCGGAGAGTCTTCGGCAAGTTTCACAGCTTTCTGTTTTGATATTACTTTGTGGTTGCTTATCGAATAGTTGATCTGTTTTATGTAGAGGATTTTCACGCTTCATTTGAGTTTTTTTTTCAAAAGTTTTATTCCACCTCTCTCTTTGGGGGGTAGTTTGGAATACAGTCGGTTTTTATTCTTACGTTAAGAAATTTGTCTATCCTATCTTCCTTTTTTTGTAGGCCAGTGAGCGTTTCCAGTGGTTTAAAGATTGTGAAATTAAGACTTCCTGTTAGAATAGATTTGCTTCTGGCTGTAATAACAATATCATCGGCAAATAGGAAACATTTGGTCGGGGTCTTGATAATGGACCCTATACTATTAATCGCAAGAAGGAATAAGGTCGAACTAAGGGGAGATCCTTGTGGGGTACTCTTTTGCAAGCGATGGTTTGACGACAAAGTATTTCCTACCCTTACTGAAAATTCCCTATTGGTTAGAAAACTTTTGATATAAGACCACAAATTTCCTCCTATTCCTAATACCTCCAAAATCTTCAACACACGTCCTCTTTCCATTGTGTCATAAGCTTTTTCAAGGTCTAGAAATATTGATATTAAGTGTTCTCCATGTGAAAAAGCTTCCTGCTCTTCTAAGCTTAATGATAAAAGAGAATTAATAGTTGAACGATTTGGCCTAAAGCCAAATTGGTGTGGATAAAGGATATTCTTACATTCCAGCATACTATACTAGTCAATCTTATATTGATCATCCTTTCTTGAATTTTGGAAACGCATGAGATAAGGGAAATGGGTCCATAGTCCTTGGGAACGGTGCTCTTTTCTTTTTTTGGTATCGGTACTATGACAAATTTCCTCAACATAGTTGGAAATGTTCTGCTTGTCCAGATTTCATTGTATATATTTAAAAGATATATTTTCCCTGTTTCTGGTAGCCGCTTTATGAACTTTCCTGGAATTCCATCGAAACCTGGAGCTGATTTTCCTTTGCACTCATTAAGCGAAGAATTTAGTTCATCTAGTCGAAAGGGTCTATTGTATTCATCAGAGTGGCTCTGCCCTGAAATGTAATTTTGATGTATTTCATGATCATTTATCGCGTCATCGCTGCATCTTGAGGAAGATATTTCTCTGAAATATTTTTCAAAGGCTTCAGCAATGTCTTGCGGATCCGTTATGATCTGTTCGTCAATATTAAGTTCTGAAATTACGTTTTGCCTCCTAATTCCTCTGATGACCCTGACCTTGTTCCATATCTCATTCGTCGGACTAAGGAAGTTTATGGAAGAAATATATTGTTTCCACCATGCTCTCTTGCTTTCTTTGATTATTCTGTTTGCAATAGATCTCAGTCTCGTGAACTCGATTGCATTTTCAACAGTTCTACTTCTCCTGTATCGATTTAGGGTTCGTTTCTTTGCTTTTATAGCTTCATTGCAATGGTGATTCCACCACGGTACATCATGATGTTTCATATTATTTTTGACAGTAGGAGTAGTTTCTTTTGCTGTGTTAATAATTAACTCGTTAAAATAAAACATTTTTTCTTCTAAATTCGGCCGCATGATTTGGTTCGTAAATCTTGGATAATCGATTTTTTATAACCTTCCCAATCTGCTTTTTCATATTTCCATCTGGTGTTCGATGGCATATTAATACTGTTTTCCCATGTTTCAATTACAATTGGGAAGTGATCGCTTCCGTACAAATGTCTTTTAGTACTCCAATTTTTTACTTTAGGTGAGTATCTTGCATCAGAGAAACTTAAATCTATTACTGAGAAAATATTATTTTTTTGAGCTAAAGTTAGTGTTATCCCCCGAGTTTAGAAGTACTGTTGAAGTGTTATTTTCGAGGAATTTTATGATGTTTCTACCTCTGTGATTATAATCTGGAAGATTCGAACCCCATAAGGTGTTGTAGGCGTTGAAACCTATCAGGAGTTTTTGTTTATTTATTCCTTATGTATACATGAAATCACGGATCACGTAGAGTTCGCGAATCGTAATTTTTATTCCTAATTTTATACTTGGACTTAAATAAAATTGAATATAAAAATGGGAGGTTTCAAACCATATCATGGTGCCGTCTCCACGAATGGAGTCGTTACAAACTAATTCATAATTTGGGAATAACTCGAAAAATACGCAATTTTTGACCCATTATACATATGAGTATTTAAAAGCTTACTTAATTCGATAAAAAATTGAAAAAAATATCTAAATTGATAACGGTTGTGTCTGATAAAATATTTTCTTTCTTTTTTTTTTTTCTTTTTCATTCTTTTTTACACTTATATTTGGTAAAAGTGGGATGTTTCAAACCTTATGATAGTGCCGTCTAAACGAATCGAAGTGTTACAAACTAATTCATAATTCTGGAATAACTCGAAAAAGACGCAATTTGTGACCCATTATACATATGAGTATTTGAAAGCTTACTTAATTCGATAAATTAATGATCGAAATCGATAACGGTTGTTTCTGATAAAAAATTTTTTTTCTTATTTTTCCTTTTTTTCACTTATATTTGGTTTATATTACTCATGAGAGCTCTATTTCATCAAATTTATATTCGGCATATTTTTATTGTTTTAATAAATCGTTGAAATGCAGCAATTCCTACTGATTCAACGAGTAAAGTGGGTTCAAATATTTCATTAAAGAGAAACCAAATTGAGATATGTATTTCGCATCTCTGAAAACCACTAAATACGAATTTTTATATCAAAGAAAAAATTAAAAACTTTTTCACGGAATGGGAGTCAAGGGGGTCTGATTTTTTTCTGGAAAATAAATAAAATGTTATAACTTCAATGCGACTTCAGCTATCGAAAAGAAATTTTGAAGGAATATAGGGCCACATAGACTACACAAAATAACACAATTAGGACCTTTGCAGACTAACCACAATTAGAGATAAAAAATAAAAACCTATAATGAGTTGTTGTTTATTTATTCCTTTTGTAGACATGTAATCACGTATCACGTAGAGTTCGCCAATTGTAATTTTTATTTCTAGTTTTATACATGGACTTAAATAAAATTGAATGTAAAAGTGGGAGGTATGAAACCATATGACGGTAACGTCTCAACGAATGGAGGCGTTACACACTAATTCATAATTTTGGAATTACTCGAAAAAGACGCAATTTGTGACCCGTTATACATATGAGTATTTGAAAGCTTACTTAATTCGATCAAAAAATGATCGAAATCGATAACGTTTGTGTCTGATAAAATATTTTGTTTTGTTTTTTCTTCTTTTTCCTTTTTCTTTACACTTATATTTGGTTTATATTACTCATGAATGCTCTATTTCATCAAATTTATATTTGGCAAAATTTTATAGTGTTAATAAAATATTGAAATGTAACAATTCCTACCGATCCAAGGAGCAAAACTGGTTCAAATATATTTTTAAAGAAAAACCAAGTTGAGATATGTAGTTCGCCTTTTAGAAAACCATGAAATACGAATTTCCATAGGAAAAAATTGCTCGAAATGGAAATCCAGGGGAATCCCACTGAATTTTTTTTTGGAAATCACAAAAAATGTTATAACTTCAATACTACTTCAGCTATCGACAAGAAATTTAGAAAATATAGGGACTCATAAATTCCACAAATGATACCAACAGAACCTTTGCAGACAAACTACGAATGGAAATGAAAAATAAAAACCTATAAGAAGTTTTGGTTTATTTATACCTTATGTAGACATAAAATCAAAAAACCATTCAGACGGCTTTACAGAGCAACAATTCAGCTTTCCAACGGATATAGTAACATCGAACTAAGAGAACATCCTGAGGAGTTATGAATGATTTAGTTGATGAATGAGTAGCTGATGAGTGAAAATTCCAAAAGTGAAATGGTTTGTCGCTATGATGACGAGATTAAGATCCCTCTTACATTCTTATATATTATTACTCAAATATAAACCCCTTTTTCGGCTCATAGGAGTGATGGATTCCCACAAATGAGGTATCAATAGACTGCGAATATCATGTAGATTGCGCGAATCGTAACTTTTATTCCTAATTTTATACTTGGACTTAAATAGAAGTGAATATAAAGCGGGAGTTTACAAACAATATTATGGTGCCGTCACAACAAATAGAGGCGTTACAAACTAATTCATAATTTGGGAATAACTCGACTCGAAAATGACGCAATTTGCGACCCATTATACATATGAATATTTGAAAGCATACTGAATACCCTAAAAATTTGAAAAAAAAAATCATCGAAATCAATAACAGTTGTGTCTGATATAATATTTTCTTTTTCTTTTTGTTCTTTTCTCTATTTTTTTACACTTATATTCCATTTATATTACTCATGAGAGCTCTATTTCATCAAATTTATATTTGGCATATTTTTATAGTATTAATAAAATATTGAAATGTAACAATTCCTACCGATCCAACGAGAAAAACTGGTTCAAATATTTTTTTAAAGAGAAACCAAGTTGAAATATGTATTTCGTATCTCAGCAAACCATGAAATACGAATTTTCATAGCAATCAAAAAATAAAAAAAATTTCGCGTAATGTGAGTCAATCGGAATCCCACCAAATTTTTTCTGGAAATCACAAAAAAATGTTAGAACTTCAATACTACTTCGGCTATCGACATGAAATTTAGCAGAAGTATAGGGACCCATAAACTACACCAAATGATACCAACAGGACCTTTGCTGACAAACTACAAATGGAAAGAAAAAATAAAAATCTATAAAGAGTTTTTGTTATTTATACCTTATGTAGACATAAAATAAAAAATAGAAAACGTTCAGACGGCTTTGAAGAGCAACGATTCAGCTTTCCAGCGGATTTGGTAACATCGAACTAGGAGAACATCCTGATGATTTATGAATGATTTAGTGGATGAATGACTAGCGGCAGAGTGAAAGTTCCAAAAGTGAAATAGGTTGTCGCTATGATGACGATATTAGGATCCCTCTTACATTCTTATATATTATTTCTCAAATATAAATTCCTTTTTCGGCTCATAGGAGTGATGGATTTCTACAAATGAGGTATGAATAGACTGTGAATATCACGTAGATTGCGCGAATCGTAATTTTTATTCCTATTTTTATACTTGGACTTAAGTAGAAGTGAATAAAAACCGGGGGTTTACAAACAATATGATGGTGCCGTCTCAACGAATGGAGGCGTTACAAACTAATTCATAATTTGGGAATAACTCGACTCGAAAATACCGCAATTTTCGACCCATTCTACATATGAATATTTGAAAGCATACTGAATACCATAAAAAAATGGAAAAAAAAAATCATCGAAATCAATAACAGTTGTGTCTGATATAATATTTTCTTTTTTTTTTTGTTCTTTTCTCTATTTTTTTACACATATATTCCATTTATATTACTCATAGAGCTCTATTTCATCAAATTTATATTTGGTATATTTTCATAGTATTAATAAAATTTTGAAATGTAACAATTCCTACCGATCCAACGAGCAAAAACTGGTTCAAATATATTTTTAAAGAGAAACCAAGTTGATATATGTATTTCGTATCTGAGGAAACCATGAAATACGAATTTTCATATCATAATTGGTAATTGGTTGACTGTCGTGGATAATGAAGAGAAGAATAGTTGGGGTGCTCAGTCAAAAAAGGAAGACAAAAAATAAATTATATTTATTTTTTTACACATGCCGACGTTTCGACCTGAAGTTCAGGCCTTCATCAGGGCTAAGAAAATAACCAGAGAACAAGGTATGAGAAACATAAGTATGATCGTAAAAAAGATAATAAAGAATGAGAAAATAAAAAAAAAAATATTAGAAAAATAAAATAGATAGATATAAAGTAAAATGAAATTGTTAGAATAATGACTAAGAACTAAGAGATAAATAATAAAAACTGTTACATAGTGTGGAATGATGAAGTAGGCATAATCAAAAAGGGGTGACAAAAGTGTTTTATTGGGAATCTTAGAATAAAATGTAAAAACATAAAGAAAGAAATATAAAGTTATATAAGAAATGAAAATAAAATAAATAGTAAAATTAAAACATTGAGAATGGAGTAGTTAGATAGAAAATTGAGATATTGTAAAGTCTATCAAGATGTACAGACAATGTATAATATAATAAAGAGTTAACAACAGAGAAAAGGAATGAAAGGAAGGATGGAAGAAATTGAGAAAGCTGAAATAAGAAAGAAATAAAAGAAGTACTACCTTTCTCCTTAAGTGTCAAGGGGAGAATAATGTCGTTACAAGGGAGGGGGAGAGAGAAGAGATGTGAAGGTGGCGTTATCTCTAACGATTATCAGCCGAAAATTAAACTAAACGCTAGAAGCCTAAATAGGTACAAGAGATATATTGTTTAGAAAAATATTGAACGAAAGTTAATAGAAAGTGAAAGAAAAATTCAAAAGAAAAATAATTATTGAGTAATAAGGAAGAAAAATTGAAATAAAAATATATCATATATACATAAATATGCATATATATATATATATATATATATATATATATATACACACACATACATACACATACAAACATATACATACACGCATATATATATATATATATATATATATATATATATATATATATATATATATATATATATATATATATATATATATATACACACAGGGAGCGGGGTAGCTCAGTGGTAGGGCACTGAGCTTCCAATGCAAAGGTCCCGATTTCGAACCCCGGCTCATGGCAGAGAATTTATTTATCCGTTTCATTGGCCGTGGGGCGACCTTGGGTCAGAAGTCCCTCCTGGGGCACACCCAGCCTGTATAAAGTGGGTACCTTTAATTAAATAATTAATTAAGGGGGAAAACCTGGCGGTTGAGCGTGATTTCGGTCAAATCACCTCCTTGCACAACCGTTGACCTAGAAACAGTGCTTTCCCTAAATAGTACTGAACCCCAGACCCTTCATGGGTTGTAGTGGTACAGGTTTTATATATATACACACACACACACATACATACACATACAAACATAAACATACATGCATATATATATATATATATATATATATATATATATATATATATATATATATATATATATATATATAAGGGAATTGTCAGCAAAAAGGATAGGAATATAACTATGGATGTTTTAATAAATTCAGAATTTGGGAATAGGCTAAAGAAAAGTTGTGTTTGTCAGATTTAAGATTCACTGTCTTTGGTTGAAGCTGGATGTGGAGGGTTTCAGAAATGAGTCGTTTGTCATGGTTGAGAACTGTGGCAAGGATGGATGTTTTGTCGAAATCAAATGAATGATTGAGGGAGAGAGAACGTTCGGATAATTTGGAAGCGGTAAAATTACGAGAGGATACAGAATATTTATGTTGGGTTATGCGGTCTTTTAGGAGATTTTTGGTTTCACCAATATAGGATGAAAAACAATTGGGGGTAGATTATGGAATACGGTAAACGATATGAGAGCGGTGTGAGAGAGGAACCGGATCTTTTAGGGATGTGTATAGTTTTGAGAGAGTGTTGTGAAATTTGAATGCAAGTCGTAAGTTAGGGTTAGTAGATTGTAAAACTTTGTTGATGTTGTCTGAAAGGTTAGGAATATAAGGTAGAGATCTGTATATAGGGGCTGAAATGGGTTGTGGAGAAATAGTGGAAGTTGAGATTAAGGAAGAGCGATTATTGTGGTCTGTTATAAGTTTGTTAATGACATGGAGAGGAAAATTATTGTTTGACAGGATCTGTTTTATGCATTTGGGATTGGTAACATGAAATTGGGGATCAGAG
The DNA here is from genome assembly GCA_928085145.1 of Nezara viridula. Classification (NCBI taxonomy): domain Eukaryota; kingdom Metazoa; phylum Arthropoda; class Insecta; order Hemiptera; family Pentatomidae; genus Nezara; species Nezara viridula. Next base: position 2,747 of record CAKMRH010000029.1, on the reverse strand, counting down.
AGGGAGAGACTACGATGGATGAGATTTTTCACAACGTTAATTTTTTGGTGGTAGGGATGTTTAGAATGGAAATTTAGAAGTCTGCTAGTGTAAGTTGGTTTAGTGTACCAGTCTGTGGATATGGTGTTATTGGGATTTTTAATGATTAGAAGGTCGAGAAAAGGGAGAGAATTATTGAGTTCACGTTGTACTATAAAATTGAGGGTGGGAGGGTGGTAAGAGTTAAAATGTGATAGAATATCAGGAATTTTATTTGGATTGATGATTAGGAGGAGGTCGTCTACGTATTTCATAATAAAGATGATATCGTCAGTGTAAAGAGGGATAATGGAGTCTAGAAGATCATTGAGAACGATGTTCGAGATGTCGGGAGCGAGGAGGTTACCCATTGCTAGTCCGGAGATTTGGTTAAAAAATTGAATTTTCATATCAATTGAAATCCCATTGAATTTTTTCTGGAAATCACAAAAAATTTTATAACTTCAATACTACTTCAGCTATCGACAAGAAATTTATCAGATGTATAGTGCTATGTATTGTAATGGCCGCCGGTGGAATAATTAGTTTAAAGGTATAAATAAATAGACATCAGAAGTGCTCACATCTGGCGGTTGGGTACCTGACTCAGGGTAACGACCCACGAGGACAACCTTTTGTAAGTGGTAATAAAAACCCTTAAGAACCACCGACCAAGACCGACAACTGAATGTTTAAACAGGATCCCGAAAGATCTTTTCACACCTTCCACCAGAAATACGTAAATCTGTACCTGCTGCTTTACCTTGGCCTGGGAGAGAGGGCGTGGTCATCCCTTAGGCTAGGATTATTCTTCAGCCAATCAGAGAAGACTACCAAAAGAGAGAGGGATGAAGAAAGGTGAGAAATAGAGGACTAGGACTAAGGACTTCCTTTTGGGACTCAGAGGAGGAGACTTATTTTTGGGACTCAGCGGAGGAGACTTCAAGCTGGGAAGGAAGCGAGGGGACTTGATCAGGAGAAGCGGAGAGAGGAAGATAAGGACTGATAACTGGGACTCAGGCTAGAAGACAGCCGGAGGGAGCAAGATGAAGACTTGAAGACCAGATCGACGGAGCTTCCAGAGAGGTTGCCAGAACAGCTAGAGATAACGAAAACACCCCTCACCAGCTAGGTAATACCCCTCATTTAGTTATACAGATGTAAATTTGTGTTGGCAACCATCTATCATTAATTAATAAAATCAATAGAACACATGTAACACTAATCAAGCATTCTCCTCTAGTATGATTCACAACTATTATTATGTATATAGGTTTGTTCATTATCATTGTATATATGTTTTAGTTACTTAAATTTGTAAATATAATAGTAAGTAAACCATCTTGATGATTTTACATTTTACCTTGCATGCCACCAATTAGATATAGAACAAATGGTAAATTTAAAAACATGATACCTTTAGAAAAGAAATCCAATAAAAATTATATGGTTCAATCTAGGATACTACAGTAGGGGGTCTGTGGTATCTAACATTTCAATACAAATATAAGTATTAAATACATTTTAATACAAATAAATGCGATTCCTAGAACCCCTTACTCGCCGTAGAAACGCGAGGCCAGGAACATAGCATTTAAAATGGCATCCCATGTGAAGGACGTATCATTAAATTTACTATTTGTTTTTAGAATTTCGTTCCCATGATTAATAAAGGTGGCATTGTAATAAGTTGGTACTAAGAATCGTACAATAGGAAAACATCTCCGATTTAATTTAATTTGGATATTCGAAAATAATGAACTTGATTAGTTGAGATAGTTTAATATATAATTTGATTATTTACAAACTTTAGTTAAACGGGCATGTAGATATTTATTGCTATTGGTATTTTCCTGAGCATCTGTTTTCTCAGTTTCCTTTATAGTAGTAAGAGGATACCATGCTCGTATAAGATATTTAAAATCCATCACTCCATCGGGTAGGTCTTATTACGGTGGGTGTTGTCATTATTCATCAAGCAATTGGTGGTTTCCGCGGAATTTTCATACACGTTTATTCGTTTGATAAAATCAAAATGGAAAAGAAGCGCACGCGTTCCGCAAATAGGACGATAGAAACGGAGATAAAAACCTTTCCGGGGGCTGACCGGGCAGAAGAAGGATCAGCATCAGAATCGGAGGATGTGGGAACAGAAGATCAAAGGGAGTCAAGCGAAAGAGTAGAAACCGTGGTCCCCGAAATAATTCAACCACAAGGAACCGCTGACAGAGTAACGGTAGATGATAATATCACCTTAGGAGGAAATAGTATGTTCTTACTACTCATCCAGAAAATGGAAGAAGGCAATCAAAAACTTCAAGAAAATTTAAGAAAAGCGGTTGATGAAGATGTTAGGAATACGGTAAGATTGCTAAGGGAATTCGTAGACAGTAAAATAATTACAGTCACTACCGAGTTAAATAAAAGGATAGAGGAGATAGAAAAGGTCAGCAAAGAACATCAATTGGCATGTAATGAGAAGGGTAATAAGCTAGAAGAGCGAATTGACCGAGAAGTGAAGGACCTAGGCGATAAAATAGAAGAACTAAGGATCCAGCAGGAAGGGCAGATGACAGAGAAACTCCAGGCCGTCGAAGGTAAAATAGAACAATGCATGAACATTATCAAGTCCACCGGATCAGCTGTCAGAATGGAGTCAGAAACCAATAATGCCTCACAAGCATCAGAGGCTACAGCTCCACCGATAGGGCAAAGCAGAATTTTTCCTG
>CAKMRH010000028.1:0-34775 GCA_928085145.1 Nezara viridula | reverse complement strand
GATAATGGAGTCTATGCAATCGAATAAGCTGCCTCATAGCTAATACTGGTCGGTTGAGTTTGTGTCCAAAGCGTAAACTTTAATATTCTCGAGACTAGAAATAATCCTTCGAATCCAGACTAGGCAGATTGTAATTTATTTCACGATGGACACATAGAATGAATTTTGAAACCTCACCACTTGGGTTAGAATTCGGTTGTACCTCTTGAACAACCCTCTCGCTCTCTTCCGTATGAAAGAAATTACGGTGAATTTCTCCGGTCAAATTATATGATTCTTTTTTAGGAAATTTAAAGATTACTATTAGCTGTAAAGATAACCTTTTTTGAGGAATTGAACACTATTTTCTTTTTAAAAAGTTTTATAACTATTAAATATTTATTTGGTACCGATAATATGCTGCTACCACTGCATAATAATTAATGCATTTATCACAACAGAAGGAGGTGCAGTGGTTAATGCCTCTACTCTTCTCATCAGCTATCTATGTATTCTATCAAGAAACAACAATTTTACTGGTTATTAACATTTTTTTTAAAAGGTGTGAATAATGATTATTAGATTAAAAAATATAAATATAAAAAATCTAACAAAAAACATTTTCTTAGCATCTTTTTATTACTAGTTGGCCCGTTCGTCTAATACGCAGAAAAATTTGTTTACTGAAAAAATAACAAAACAATATGGAATTAAGTAGTTCGTATGTATTATATAAGGAAGGAATGAATATTTTTTCCTTTTTCAATTACAATGTTCCATTAAACATAATAGACCAAAATATTTGTACAAATTGCTTTTGTAAAAAGGACCTATTTTTGAACACTGACTAGAAAGATGATAAAAGTAATAAAGGGAAAATAATTTCCCGATCATGAGATTTTCTAAATTATGAAAAAAAAATAAAACGTAAGAACAACCAAATGTCTTTAAGAAATAATAAAATTAATATATCAGCCAGGGAAAATAGTGTATCTTTAAACAAAGACATTATTAAGTATACCAAAACTAATGGACTGTATCTTTGTTAATAATTGTCCGATTTTTTTTTTTTTTTTTTGTAGGCAATTCAGTAATCTTTCTAATTATCATTGGTACAATCAAGAAATAAAAAATGCATACCTTTTAAGTTATTCACAAATAAAGTTTCTTTTCCTCCATAACTTTTACCCCAGAAATTTCGGGAGGATAGAACTATTTTTCGCATGTGAAGGAGAAGAATATCTTCAAAATGAATTGTCAATCATTGGATTTGATGAAGAATTGACGAAGTTATGGCTTACCGACAAAAAGACACTTTCAGAAATAATATATAGGATTTTACATAACCACTTCTCGTTATAAAAAAATAATATTTTTAATATTTTATTTTAATTTATTTATTCAGGAATATAACAATCTGTCAGGTGAACAATAATTATAGTGAGATATAGACCGTATAGACAGAAAACATAAAGTAAACAAAACAAAAATAATAATAGGAGGATAAAAGGATAAAATAATAACAAGTACAATAATGAGAAAAATGCATACTTTTTGAGTTATTCGCAAATAAAGTTTCTTTTCCATCATAACTTTTTTTCCAGAATTTTCGGGGCGATGGGCCACTATTACTTTCACTTACGTATATATGTAATATATAGTAAGGGTAAGTATTGCGATCGTGTTTTCGTATGTGAAGGAGAAGAATATCTTCAAAATGAGTGGTCAATCATTGGATTTGATGAAGAATTGACGAAGTTATGGCTTACCGACAAAAAAACACCTTTTAGAAATAATATATAGGATTGTTAATTTTATATTATTATATAATTTTATCTCATCTACCTATTTCTTCTCTCATTTACATACTTTTATATATATAATTTTTCTAATGTAATTTTTTTATTTTTAGACCTACATGGGACGAAACGTCGGTAAACTTTAAAAAATTAATATTCTTATTACATATCCCTACCATTTTTCATCCTTATAAATCCAACAATCGACTATATATAACTTGAGTAATCATAAGTATTTTGCTATTGTAAAATGAATTTATTTAGAGATGTTAATTATATAATATTTAATGTAAATCCAAATCTATATAATTTGAATTTTTATAGTAGAAACGGGTTTTCTTACTCTTTAAATTATCAAAGCACGAAAACCATTTTAGATATCTACGCTATTTTCGATTTACCTTTTTTTATATACATACTTTGATATAAATATAGCGATTACGCATTTGAACATAAGAAAGAAAAAATAATGGAGTAAACGGCCAATTTACAAAGAACTTACGAAGACTGGATCGCTAACTGTTAACATTAGTACAGTTAGGTACCAGAGAACGGTTCATTCACGAACTGTTTCATGGTAATTTACAACTTTTGACTTTGTACGGTACCTCTCGATTGAATAGCGTACCGCAACCTGGAACCTATTTTCGATTGAAAGAAATAGCTTGCAGTTATATCATTCATGTGGCTAGGAATGATAGCAGCTGTTTGACAACAAAGGATTCGAGTTATCTACAACAGAATTATTATTTCCTAAATAACTTCTGATGGGAAGATAAGGCGTTTATGAATAAACAGTAGTATTGTAAAAGCATAAAGGTAAACAAAAAAAAATATGAATTTATATTTGAAACAAAATTTATTTTTATTTTTTAATAATGTATTCCCACTAATTATCTTTAATAATTTTTCATCCACTTCATTATTTCTAAAACGTTAGTACAGTGTAAATAGGACACAAATAGAGTTCAAGAAGTAGGACATATTCTGTATCTATGGGCGAGTTCCTAATCTCAGCGCTGAATCAAATGAAGGAATACTTCAATCAATTTGATCTAGCGCTGAAGGACAGCGATTAAACTGATTATAGAAACAAACAGCTGGATTCTAGCTGAAGGTTACAAATTATATTGATACCAAAAAATGATAAGAAAATTCCTATTTGCTGAATAATTTTATTTTATTATAGATTAATGAAGTAACATCCAGAGAATCAATCGACCCCAAAGTTGATGAAACCGCTGAACTATCGGTGATTCAATCATGCGATGAATTCCATTGATGAGTTTAGGGACGATCTGAAGGATCTGATACATTGATTTACGTTCATTTTTTAAACTTTGCTCAATGATTAACGATTAAATCAAAAACTTAAACAAAATATACACTACAAAAGAAAATAGAAGTGAAGAATATACTTTCAAAAACATATAATCAACTTCTGAAAACATATAATAAAAAAATTATTATATATACATCTGATGTAGGTAAAATATTTAGCACATAAGATAAGTAAAAAGTTCAACTCAGATACCTTAGATAATGAAATATTGGAGAAATAATCTATTTCAAATGTCTGAGAAAAAAATGTATTTTACTTTAAACATATTTTAAACAATTGACAAATGTTTAATGTACAGTGAGATAGATGTTAAAGAATTTGAATGAGAAGATGTTTTATTGCATAAATGAGATATCAACTACCAGGTAAATTAAAACTTCATATAAATCGAAATATTCTTGATAACATATTTGAAATAATTTTTATGTTGCCTATAACAGAATATTTTTTTTTTTTTTAAGATTGGTCAGAAAACAGAAACGGCAGAATAAACAAAAAAATTAAATAAAAAATTTCCAATGGAAGAGGACGATCGTAAATATAGGTAAGACTGTGTTTTTCATTTATTTATTTTATTTTTTATTGTATATACTTTTTGATTATTATTTTTGTTTTGTTTATTTTATATTTTCTGTATAATGTTGTGAATGTGTTCATATATCACTATAATTATTGACAGATTGTTATATTTCTGAATAAATAAATTAAAATAAAATATTAAAAATATTATTTTTTTATAACGAGAAGTGGTTATGTAAAATCCTATATATTATTTATGAAAGTATCTTTTTGTCGGTACGCCATAACTTCGTCAATTGTTCATCAAATCCAATGATTGACAATTCATTTTGAAGATATTCTTCTCTTTCACATGCGAAAAATAGTTTCATGCCCTCGAAATTTCTGGGGTGAAAGTTATGGAGGAAAAGAAACTTTATTTGCGAATAACTTAAAAAGTATGCATTTTTTATTTATGGATTGTACCAATGATAATTAGAAAGATTACTAAATTATCTACAAAACAAAACAAAATTGGACAATTATTAACAAAGATACAGTCTTTGGTATACTTAATAATGCCTTCCAGTTTAAAGATATTCCATTCAGGAGTAGAATAGTCTAATACTTTATTATTTTTTAAAGACATTTGGTTGTTCTTACATTTTATTTTTTTTTATAATTTAGAATATCCTATGATCGGGGTATTGTCTTTATTACTTTTATTATCTTTCCACTCAGCGTTTAAAAATAGGTCCTAGCAAAGCAATTTGTATAAAGATTTTGGTCTATTATGTTGAATGGATTATTGTAATCGACCGAGGAAAAAATATAGATTCCTTTCTTACATAATAAATAGGAACTACTTATTTCCATATTGTTTTGCTATTTCTTCACTGAACAAAATTTTATAGTTTTTATATAATGCTCAATTGTTGACAAGGCAATTGATTAATTAATTTGTTGAATTATTAGGGAATGGCATGCCGCCATCAGTGTGTGCCGTTGAAGAGACTAATGCAACATTTGTGACGTTGAAGATAAAAAGACGACAAGTAATTAATACTGTTGAAAAGTAGGTTATCGTTCCCCGGGCACTTTTTCACGCGTTTCCAAATAGATAATTATCAGCTCCGATGCCAGTCGGTTCAAAAGAATAAATAGAGATTCACATTTATCTTTTATTAAAATTCAAGTTTGTGATTCGATAGATTATATTGTAAACATATTGATAACAATCCATTCTCCGTAGTTGATTAATTATTTTTATTGTAGAGTGGTTAAATAAGGAAATTTTTTTTTTTTTTTTTTATCTTTAAACAAAATTTTAGGAAAATTCCAATACACAAAAAATGTCAATCCTTTAATATAACAATAAATAACAAACAAGTCTATTTTTCGCACATCCTTTCAAAATAAAAAACATCTATTAATTAAGTCAGTATAGATTTCACAACATTTATATTGCTTGAATAATTATTAGTCCGTGGTACATCGGCCTAAAACTTTGTAAATAGCTTCATCTCATCGTAACCTTCAACTATTTTATTTACTGAAATTCCCGGAATTGGGGCGTTTTCTATCTGGAGATTGACAAACTTTGTATATTTAATTAGGTACTAAAAATTCTTAAATACTTCAGCTTTTGAATCGTAAGATGATTTGATCAGAAAATCGAGAAAAAAGGTGGCCTACGAAAATTGTGAACAAAAATAGCAAATAATCCAATATTTTTGTAAGCCACCCTTTTTATAGATTTTGTGATCACATTATCTTACAATGCAAGTGGAAAGCAAATACTTATTTACGAGTTTTCAGTACCTAATTAAATAGACAGAGTTTGCCGATCTTCTGATCCAAAACACCCCATTTCCAAGTGTTTTATAATTCGATAACAAGGGGTCTGTACCATGGACTATATCTATATTTTAAGCTGTATAATATATTATTTGAGAATAAATTCTATCGAAAAAGTCTCTTTTGAAGAACTATACTGTCAAGTAAACGCACTTTTTTTTTTTCTGTAAGACTTTTCAAAGGAGATTTTATTTTTCCTAAAGTTGAGGTAGAATTTATTAAAACCGATAGAAGGATTCTCAGCGAATCAACGCTTAGTATTCCAGAAAATTTATAGTATAAATATAATCTCTCTTTCGATAAGTTCGATGCCTACCACATTTCACAGCCACTACATTTTTATTAATTATATATATATATATATATATATATATATATATATATATATATATATCAATTTTAATTGTTAAATAGAATTTCATAAAATTTATAGTAGTCTATTTGTACAAATTTTCTCCAACTTAAGGCTAAATCGAAACAGATTATTTAAAAATATAAACACATTAAATAAAATAGGACTGTTTATCGGAAGCGAAAGTATTTTTTTTTTTAGAAATATTGGATAAAATTTGATAAAAATGAATATTAGTCAATCATTTTTCACTAATTTTGAACCAAAACAGATTTTAATTTTTTGATATATTGGCTTGTCTAAAACAATAAATTCACGCCTGCGTAGTTGATGAAAATTTATTAAATTGATACGGGACCATATATCTTAAAATAATAAAATTTTAAAGAAAATCGATCCCCCTTTTTTTTAACCTGCCGCTTCAATATAATGAATGCTTCCCTAGTTTCGGTAGTAAGGAAGAAAAACTACATACTTACAAGCCGTCGTATTAAGTCGAACTGATAACGACATAATAAAAAAAAATTACTACCAAACGGGAATAATATACAACTCCAAAGCTGTTTACGTATCTAAATATAGAGTTTTTAGTCTGTCAATAAATAATTTAATTTCATTAACTATATTTTAATTCGTTTAAGAATATTACATTACTCCATTTTAGGTCAATAGACAATAGTCCCCACTGGTTTTTATTCAAACTGTATAAATATAAAGAAAAATAATATATTTTAATATACGAAAAAAGTAAATAAATACTAAAATATGCTAAATCGTGATAATGAGAACTCACACATTTGATGTTTATCCTTGTCCCTAATACAGTCATGTATACATACACTCGTGCCCCTGATACACTCCCAGTATAACTGATATTAAGGAAATATTTGTGTTTGTATAAACAATAAATTATCAAATAAACCTGTTGATGGAACACACTCAATTGGTGGAACTATAAGCTTATAACGACTATGTTAAAGTAACTGATTATACAACAAGTAACTGCTTGTACCGCTGTAAAATATCCTTTAGAATTAACGGTTAAGCAATCAGGCCCAGCTATCCGTGAAGTTATAAATCTTAAGGACACCTTAAGCACTACCGAGATAATTCAAAGGGTCTTATACGTTATGTTTATATATATATATATATATATATATATATATATATATATATATATATATATAAAGTTGGATTTAAAATTAGAAAGATGGTACATTTGATTAATTACGACATTTTAATGAAATCGTCAATAGAATTATGTGTCTCATTTATTTGGTAATTCCTTAATTCTATTGGTAATGCCGGCGACGCATTTTATTTTTATTTGATTTTGCTACGAATTTCTGTATTTTATTTAATTTTAACTAAGTTACATTTCCTTGGTTTATTACAGTTTTTGCCTTTGTATAGATGTATATTTTTTTATTTTTATTTATTTATTTATTTATTTATTGTATTGTATATATGGTATGAATGTGCCTCACTCAGCCTTAATACTCAGTGCCCCTAAATGTGGCAAAATGTATTATTTCTCAATAAAAAGCTATAAAAAAATATATATATATTATAAAATAGACAAGTTTATCACTTGTCTAATAAAAGAATTTCTTTATTTCTCAACTGTTGATTATTTTTTTTTTTTTATAATATATTTATTTTTTAATATTCAGAAGGTTGAGCGTCTACTTGTTCTTTGAGTATGGTAGGTATTATTATAAATATAAACTAATTTATACTGTTCATTTAAAAAATATTTAAGTAAAGGAATATTATTTGATAAATTACGAGTAAATAAATACTTTTATACTTTCCTATTTTTTTTTTTAAACGAAGGAAGAATTGAAGGTATTTACAACGTGGGAACAAACCCATAAAATAAGAAAAAAAAATAGCAGGTTTTAAATGGGTTCGGGTTTACAATTTCTTCTGGTTCAGGTATCCTTAATGGAAATTTAAATTAAAAAAATATAATTTCATATTATGGTTTCAAAAGTAAAAAAAAAAAAATGTACTGAGGTGTAGAATAAAAAATTGGATTTGAGAAAAAAATAAATTTATTAAATTTTTGTATTATATAGTAAATTAATTTATCAGTAAGTATAGCTATTAAAATATGAATTTATTTAATTATCTTATTTTTTTTTACTATAGTATCTAAAATATATAACACCAGTTTTGAAAAATAAAGAGAGGAATATTACTTAGATTAAACTTATTATAATTTTATATAGGCATGACTGTATGCTTTTTAATTTACTTATCTTTAGGTTATTTTATTTTTTTTATTGTACATAATTTTTTATTATTATTTTACTTTTGTTAATTCTATATTTTCTGTATATATGGTGTGAATGTGTTCATATATAACTATAATCTATTGTTCACGTGACAGATTGTTAAAATTCTAAATAAATAAATAAAAATATTATAATTTTCATTGTTCAGAAAACGAATGAGTTATCTAACTAATAATTCTTTATTAACTTATACTAACGATTAAAAAATATATGCATGTATGTAAACCGATACTACGATACTTGTTTTCAACTATATCTTCAGGCTATTTTATTTTCTAAATACGAAATTCTAAAATGGGAGACGCGATGTTCCGAGAAATGTATCAAAAATAAATAAATAAATACATATATATATTATTGGAGGAGCTCGTCGAGACGAGATAGTACCTGTCTAATAATACCTTGAGTGTAAGTGGGTCATGGCTCTAAGGCGCATGCGTCCCCGCTCATGGTTCATTGACACACTCACTTGCTCCCGGGCTATAGGCCATTTTTATTTTATTTTATTTTTTTAACAATTCTTTTCTTTTCATTCCTTATTTTTTGCTTCTCTTCCGCAAACTCGTTTCGTAATATCTTTTATACTAACTTGTTTTATACTTCATGTTTTTTTTGTTTTTTTTTATACAACAGAAACTATAAGAAGATAAATAATAAAATAATTTTTGACCATCAAATAAATTTTACGAAATAATGAGACACACAGAAAAAATAGTTAGTAACCTAAATATTTTTCTATTTTACATTAAAGATTCCTTTTTTTTTTAATTAAAGAAATAAATAATTAGTACTACATGAGACGGAATTATAAGAAGATAAAAAATAAAATAAATTTCAACCATCAAATAAATTTTACGAAATAATGAGACACACAGGAAAAATAGTTAATAACCTAAATATTTTTCTATTTTACATTAAAGATTCCTTTTTTATTTAATTCAAGAAATAAATAATTAGTACTACATGACACATAATCATTTATTTTTTAACTTATTAAATCTGATATTTTCCTCACACAAATAAAACGAAATTCTAAATTTGACTACTTCAAAATATGATAATCTTTCTCATTTTAAAAACTATAAACATGCTTACTAAAAATAAATAACACTAAAATATTTATTAATAAATAATATCATTAACATGATTTTAATATTAAATGTATTATTTTATTTTTTTTTAATTAGAGAATACGAAAATTACAATGGCACTAAAAATATTATTTTGACCACATCACTGATGTTAGAACCAGAGCTTGAAACAGAAAGAAAACTTTTATTTCAAAAAAGTTTCAGGCTATAGGCCATTTTTATTTTATTTTATTTTTTTAACAATTCTTTTCTTTTCATTCTTATTTTTTTCTTTTTTTTCTTCTCTTCCCCAAACTCGTTTCGTAATATCTTTTATACTAACTTGTTTTATACTACATGTTTTTTTTTTTTATCAACAGAAACTATAAGAAGATAAATAATAAAATAGTTTTCAACCAATCTATTGTCAATTAAATTTTACAAAATAATGAACACACAGAAAAAATAGTTAATAACCTAAATATATTTCTATTTTACATTAAAGATAGCTTTTTTTTTTAATTCAAGAAATAAATATGTAGTACTACATGAGACGGAATTATAAGAAGATAAATAATAAAATAATTTTCAACCATCAATTAAATTTTACAAAATAATGAAACACACAGAAAAAATAGTTAATAACCTAAATATTTTTCTATTTTACATTAAAGATTCCTTTTTTTTTTTTTAATTCAAGAAATAAATAATTAGTACTACATGAGACGGAATTATAAGAAGATAAATAATAAAATAATTTTCAACCGATCTATTGTCAATTAAATGTTACAAAATAGTGAGACACACAGGAAAAATAGTTAATAACCTAAATATTTTTCTATTTCACGCTAAAGATTCCTTTTTTTTTTTAATTCAAGAAATAAATAATTAGTACTACATGAGACGGAATTATAAGAAGATAAATAATAAAATAATTTTCAACTAATCTATTGTCAATTAAATTTTACAAAATAATGAGACACACAGAAAAAATAGTTAATAACCTAAATATTTTTCTATTTTACATTAAAGATTCCTTTTTTTTAAAAAAAGCAAAAAATAAATAATTAGTACTACATGATACAATTTTTTTTTTTTTAAGCTTATAAAATATGATATTTTCCTCATACAAATAAAACGGAATTCTAAATTTCACTACTTCAAAATGATAATCCGTCTCATTTTAAAAGCTATTAACATGCTAACTAACAATAAACAACACTGAAATATTCATTAATAAATAATAACATTTATATGATTTTAATATTATATGAATTATTTTAATAGTCATTAAATAGAGCATAAGAAACTTACAAGACCGTGACAATTTCGATGGTACTAAAAATATTATTTTGACTACATCACTGATGTTAAAATCAGAGCTTGGAAGAGAAAAAATAAAACTTTTATTTTAAAAAAGTTTCAGAATTACTATAAATTTAACTGTGGATAGTTTTTCATTAATTCCTTACCATTTTCAAGGAAAGGTTTTACAGAAATTTTATTTATTTATTTTTTTAAATGTATATAAAAAACCTGTCGATTTCGCTAAAATGACGGTCTAAAAAATGATTTTTATTAATAACTATTCAAACAAAAGACGCATTAGAATCATGTGTGATTCATTTAAAACCAATTATAAATCTTATCTAAGACTAATTAGTGTCTGTTTTTCATTTAAAAACACTTTTTTTCAAACACATAATAATAATATAAATAAAAGTGAAATCTTTAATATAAATCTGGAAGTTTTTGGAACTGGAAATAAACTGGAACAAATAAAAAGTTACAAGGAAACTATTAAAATGAAGCTTTATTAAAACGTTGCATAAAAGTTAGACTTACACATATATCGTACGATAATTAAAGATAAGGAATTTAAAGAAATAATCAATATTAAACACATCAGGGTTCGAAATTTAAAATTTGATAATAAAACAGAAATTCTTCTACACTTATGTTAAAATACATTTTTAAATAATGTATCATTTTCAATTTATATTTTGGACACAGCAGGTCAATATTAAAATATAATTTAATTGATTTTTCAACAGGTAAAATAAAAAAATAAAAATGTATTTGTAATGGCAAAGAAGTTTAATATAACGTAGATATAGAATAGAGATATAAATAAAAAAAATCATATAATTTGAAATTAACTTTCTTCTTAATTCATTTAAATAGTCGTTTATTGAACAAATAAATTATATATTTTATTAGAATTATGAAAGTTTTGAGCTAGCTGACTTCTCTTTTGCAAATCAGCACACCGCGTATTGCGTAAGAGACCAGGCCGAATGCTATATCTAGATGTGTAATTCAACCCGACAAATATTCCGGATTTCGAATATTTTTAAATTGAAATAATATATGAAAGTACAAGTAGGTTTATCGGGGTTCTGGACAGGTTATTATATTCATGGAGGAATAGTTAAAGAAGGGCAAGTTCCTAATCTCAGCGCTAAGTCCATCGATAGAATCCATCACGCAACTAGATGGACAACGATTCGAGTTTAAGAACGAACTGCTAAATTTCAGGTTAACACACCTTCATGGTTACAAATCACATAAAAAAAACAAAGAAGGAAAGTTGAATTTTAAAAATAAATTTTTATATGAAGTAAATTGGACATAAATATATTACGTAAATTGAAAAATAACAACAATGAGGTTATAATGAAGTTGCAACCAGCCGATGGAACCGCTGAGTCCTCGGTGATTCAATCGATTAATAAAGGGACGTGCTAAATTTCATCGTTTATGAACATTCCTTAAATTTCAAGGATTGGAGAGCATGGGTACCTAAATTCAGCGCTGAGCTCATGAAAGGCATCGGAATCCATCAGGCAATTCCTAAACTCATCGATGGATCCATAAATAGAATTCACCACGTTTCTATGGTTATATTTATTTTTGAACAAACGCTTTTAGAAACATTATTCTCAAGTAGAACTACTCTGTAAACAAGTTCACACAAAAATAATGAACATTTTTTTTATTTTGGAAATTTATTGTTTTTGTAAAAAAATAATACAAACATGAGTTTATTTGGAACAAATAGTAGAACTTTCGGATTTTTTCAGTGGTTTCGGTATGTGGTCACTAGGGATATACTTTATAGTAGTTTAGTTTTTGTAATATATTAAAAAAAATTACATAAATAGTCAAAATACTGCGTGAACTTTGTGATCGGGGCCCCCAAGATACTCCCATGTTTCTGACCACTGCGCTGAGTTAAAGTGGTTTTTCCCCTCCTTCCGAAGACAATATTTCCTAGGTAGGTTCCTCTACCAAATCATCAACAACCATCGTCCTTCTTACGCCTACAACCTTCTCCAGTTCAAATCCTCAATTCATTCCCTGTCCACAAGATCTCGACCTTCTAACCTTTACATGCTTTCTCACAGATCTGCTTCATTCCAAAATTCCTTTATTGTTCGCTCTGTCAATTTCTGGAATTCCCTCCTTATCAAAATTCGATATCCACATTTAAAACCCTTCTATTCCAATTCCTATCCCAAAAACAGTCAGATAGTTGCTAACCATTCGAGCTGATTTTAATAGAGAATTTGATATATTTTTTAATTCTTTATTATTTTCTTAAGAGTGTATACTGGTCTATCAGTGCAAATAGCTTTAAGTGTCTTGCCATAGTATTAATTGTTTTGTATATAGTTTCGTTTGTTTTGTACATAGAATGTTAACCTTATATTTTCTTTACATTATTTCTTTTTTTCGATTGATTTTATTTTGGCCAGATGTAATCTTTTTATTTTGTTATTCTCAAGGGACTGTGTCCCAGAATAAAGTCATTTTTCTATCTATCTATCTAAAAAAAAAATGATGCAATAAATCTGAAAGAACTAATTATTAATTTAAAATTATAGTAATCAATAATTATAATTAAATTACGTATTAGTAATACAAATATTAACAATAAGACCAAATATTATTGCAACCATTATTAATGTAGGAAATTCGGAAAGTAAACTAATATCATATAAATAAACTTTGGCGGTATTGAACGGCATTTAAGGAACACAAGTATAAATAAACAAAAAAATATAGTTATTTATTTACTCTAGGAGATAGAAGAATGATAACTTATCAAAACTGCCCACTCCCAAAAAGAACGCGAATATGGTAGCTGATATTTCTACTACCGAAATATAAGCTTCATTCATAAATATATCTTCCATTCATAAATATA
Source organism: Nezara viridula (assembly GCA_928085145.1). NCBI lineage: Eukaryota > Metazoa > Arthropoda > Insecta > Hemiptera > Pentatomidae > Nezara > Nezara viridula. Next base: position 21,368 of record CAKMRH010000028.1, on the reverse strand, counting down.
TCCTAAAAATATCAATCAGATTAGCATAATAATTCTGAAAGTGAATGTAAAATTAATATTTATTTTTATGAAATATATTTAAAAGAAAATGATGTTACCTTTCCATTGTAAGAGAAATTATCTGGTCCAAATTTTGAAGAAAGAAAACGTTTGGAATACATAAATCGAAATACACTAAATTGAATTCAACCATTCCCACAGATAATATGAATAAATATTGTTAAATTTAAATATTTATCATATCATCACTAAACAGAAAAGTAAAAGCATTTTTTTTTATGTATTCTAGAAAAAAAGAAATAAAATCAAATTTTAGTAAGCATCTCTAAATACATGGTGGATTTAAATTTTAAATTAGAGTGCAAAATATTAAATATGCGTTTGCATAGAGATAAGAACTGTCTCGAACGTAGAAAAGGCCTAAAAAAGTAAAAAGAAAACTGATTTTTTAAAAGATGAGACTTGAAAGCTATCGGAGAAATCGGTTTCGGGCAATCAGATAGAGCAGAGAAACGTCTGGGTATGGGACTTCTATTTCTGATTTTGACCGACATCTCGTAACAAAATCAGTTCTACTAAATTATTCAAAAATATATTAAATGCAATGAAAAAAGGAGGTTTACAGCATTTTAAATTAATAAATTATTTATTGAACACGTTCACTGCACTGTATGTATTTGTATTTGCATTTTATAACGTTAGGAAGAGAGAGAGGAGAGAATATGAGAAGTAGGAAAAATGTATAAGGGATAAGAAGGAAGAGAAAGGGATATAGAATGCAAATAAATAAATGAATGAAAGAAATAGTAAAAAAAAGAAAAAGAAATTAGAAAAAAGGGAAAAAATATTGTATATTATGCTCATACGTATTGTTAATCCTATATAATTGTATATTAGTTTTGAAAAATTGTCTGTAGTGATTAATAATTATGCTGTGTTTAAAGCAAACCAATGTACTTGGGCAGCAACCTTTTTATGATAATAATGTGATTCTCTCTCTCCGAAAATTATGTACATTGGTTAAAAAAAAAAAACCTAGGAAAATATTTAATTATTAAATAATTCCCTTCTTAAATTAATCCTAACGTAAAACATGTAAAGTATTGCTTTATCTTTTATACATAATTTACGAAAAAAATCGAGAATATAAATTTTCTGTTTATTAATAAAATTTAGATGATAATTGTATTTGAAATAATTTCCACATTTACCTAGGGTCAGCTGTTAAGTATTGAACTTTCTGCAGACCCGTTGTTGCAAATTATTAATTTACTGTTTTATTTTTTTTTAAACAAGAACGTTATCTTAAATATTATAAGTTCTTTAATTATCAGACATCCTATCAACCAAAAATCAAAGTATCTGAATATTATAGAACTAATTTGAATGCATTATTACAAATTATCGAATATTATAGCGCGCGCATAATTAAGCATAGGTATGAGTGCTAACTTATGCTCGAAACTAAAATGAGGTTCTTTTCTTAACCTTCGAAATTATTGACAACATATTTAAATTATACTCATGTAATACATGATGAAACTATAATCTTAAATATAACTAAATATTTCATAAATAAAATTTGAGATGAATATTAAGACAGTAGTGTTATAAAATAAATTTTAAAAACTTTAAAAGAAAAAACAATTTTCATAGCCATATAAAGTTTCGAGGAAAAACAAGAACTCAATAACTAAAAAAATTAAACAAATATATCAATACATTTATTGACTTGCTATTATTTCTACTTTTACATTGAATAGCAGGAGAATCGTTGCTGAAAATATCAGAATTTAACTTGTTTTTTTTTTTTTTTACATTCATGAATTTGATCAACTTTTATATAGTATTATATATATAGTATCTTATAATTTTTATATAATATTTAAATATATATTATTATTTATTTTTTCCATTTTTATTTTGACTGACCACCCCAACCATCCTTCTCTTCATTATTCACTACAGTCACCCACACTTATAAATGTTTAATTTTCTTCATTTCATCATGAAACTATTGAAAAATTAATAAGGTAATATTTAGGTTTAATATTAGCTAAAAAAATTATCATAGAAAAAAAATCGGACAAATAACCAATAAATTAATAAATATAAGTTTACGATTGCAAGCTATGAAACGCCTAGGGTTCAGTAGATAGTAAGTAATGTTGCCCACATGCGAGACCGAGACGATTCTTGGTCTTGCAAACTCAGTCTTGGTCTTGCGCAAGAGTCTCGCAGTTAGTTATTATCTTATTACTACAGATATATTACTGTAATTTTTTAGATAGAAGAAACCTAACTAAATTCGAATGAAAAATTAAGAGTTAAATGCAAAAGTATATTGGTTACACCAATTATTAACATATAGTAACTAAGATTGTCAAGTATTAGTTAACTATTTTGCCTTAATTTTTATTTAAAAAATCGATTTTTTTACCATTTATGGTCTTGGTCTTGCAACAGTAAGGTGGCCTTGGTCTTGGTCTTGCATAGTGTAACACTAATGGTAAGCAACAGTGGTTGGGCAAGAAGGCGGTATTATACGAACACGATATTCTCCCAGGAAGGTTCAGGTACCCACTTTGAAGAGGCTGGATGTACCCAAGAGGTTTAATCATAAGCCACAGTGATATTCGAAAAACTTGACTCGGCAGTTATATCTGTTGTGCCTCGTCCATTGAGGATCCTTCTTCCGCATCAACTACCAACTAAAGAACACGTGGAATGAAATTTTATGCAATAACCGAAAATCAAAATTACTAAAAATTCTCAACAGTATAAAACATCGGTTTAAGAATAAACAAAAATAATAATTACGTAAAGTGTGTGGTGCAGTCATTATATTTTACATATTGCGATAATTTTGCTCGTTGCCGCGTCAGCAACGCATTTCTGCAGGCGGACTGACGCAATTACACATGATACGGACATAGATAAGTCAACAAGCCATCAAAAGAGGCAAAGAGGTTGTAAAAAATACATGCTACAAGCTGCGATCCAGAAAATTTTAAAGTATTTGGGTGAAACAAAACTAATAACTCGGAATTCGAGCACTGCTATTCATTTCAGGTTTTGTTTGGTTGTGTTCTGCATAGAAGATTTTCTTTAGTTTACATGTATTTTTGTTCATTTATGATATTTATTATATAAAAAATATTTATATATGAATAGAAGAAATATTTGGAATATATAAAATATGGGAATGTTTAAAATATTTGATATAATAAAAATATGTATGATAACGGTTATTATTATTTATCTCTTAGTTCTTACTATTTTCATTATTCTAACGATTTCATTTTACTTTTTTTTTATTTATATATTTTTTTTTTACCATCACTACTTATGTTTCTCATACCTTGTTATCTGGTTATTTTCTTAGCCCTGATGAAGGCCTGAACTTCAGGTCGAAACGTCGGCATATGCAAAAATAAATATTATCATTTATTTTTGCTTTCTTTTTTGACTGACCACCCCAACTATTCTTCTCTTCAAAAATATGTATGATGTCTGTTGTATAAAAATATTTTTGTTTTTTTCTTCTTATACTGTACTTATTTTCTTCTACTTATAAAACTTTATTAAGCCTATAAAATGTTTCTATTCTATTCATTTCGGGTAACACTCTATTCTAATATTATTTAAAAACGCAGGTTTCTTCAATACTTGTAAATAATAAATAAACTGTCAAATTTTCTCTAATTCAGGACAGATCATATTTATACAGATCAGCGACGTCACATCTCACGTCGATAATCTAAATTAAGACTTATGTACAATTACAGATGTTGTTGATTACTAATATTTGAGGTACTTAAGGGTTTGAGGTTTTGTAATAATAATAAAAATAATAATAAAACGCTCACTGCTTTGCTCCCATTAATCCCCATCAGAATATAATTCCCCGAGGACAGCCTTAACTCAGTTTCATCGCTTCTTAACTTTTTAAGGATTCTTTTCTCGTCAAGTCCTACAATTCTACAAATCCTTTTCAATTACTGTTAAAGTAAAGTTTACTGTACAATCCTGCCTAGTGTATTGTCCTTAATCCTTAAATAGAAAAATGAAAAATACCTAAAATTGTTAATAAACTAATTTATTTATGACAACGGTACAAACGGAAAACACAGCTGGAAATATGGCTACTGGGAAAAAAGTCACTTGATCACACTATGATTCCGAGTGTAGTTGAGTAATTCCAAAAATATATGATGAGTTATACCTACCAACGAAATTTTAAGGAAAATGTAAAGAATATTTAATTAGTTTTTTTCGAAATTAACTCAATTTATCTGTTTCTCAATTACAATAAGTACAATGTATTGTATTTTTAAAAATATTTTTGAGTACTGTAACTACGACTAATAATATTTATGTACTTAGGAATTACATAGAACTATGTATACAGTGTTACCATGTGATCTTGTATACATTCGTCGCGAACAATACCGTGAGTACCTTAACAAATGAGCATTGTTAAAGTATAATAAAAAATAGTAAACTTGATTAATAAATACTAAAGACGGATAAAAGAAAAAATTAAAAAATAGAAGTTTTAAATTTCGTGTGTAGGAATGGTATTCGCTTTCTATTTTTGGTAGACCAAAGAACATTCACTTAGCATTCTGTAAATGACGTTTAATTTACATTTGACTTTCTTACAGCCTTCGACATATTTATTAACGGTTATTACTATTCGGAATTTTGATTTTTCAATGCCATGATATTCTTAAATATTTATTTAATTTTATCGAAATCATTTTTATAAAGACATTAGTTCATATTAAAGTTAACAAGTGGTATATTATTAAGTGCAAAATGAACAATAATAATTATCAATGATTCCTTCTTATTTTTCTTGCCTGAAGTTCTCCCCACTTTGTTAAAATAGTTTGTTTTTTTTATTTCAGGTTTTATATCAGTATAATTTTATATTTTTTCATAATGAAAACAACAGCACAAGTGCAATACCTATAGGAAGTGCACGACCGCTGTCAAAATAATGTTGTTGTTTTATTTCTTATTTATTTACGATATTTACAACTGTATTAATAAATAAAATATATTTAGTAAATTTGATATTATCGAAATCGTAAATATAAATATTAAGTAGATTTATTAGTTGTGGCATTCTGTACCATACAGATGGAAGTATGAAACAGTTTCAGCAAAATACGAGCGTACTCAATTTTATTGCGGAGATCACTAACGACCCATTCCCGAAGAGGGTTAACATTTCGATGTCTGATCTTTACATGCCTTCTAGATCGATAAACCGAGGCGGGGAAAATAAATAAAAAGTTATACCTCGCTGGCAGTGAGAGTGGCCGAGGCGAAATAAAAAATTAATCGAGATCCGAATCGATATTTCGGCAGCCGCTCCTCTTCCACTTTCACCATTTTCTCTTTTCCTTCGGCTCGTGTCAGGTTTCGTCCGTGCGTCGTTTTGACATGGAATAATTAAGAATTATTAAAAAAAAATATTACACTGCCTATATAAATAAATTATTACTAAGAGAAGGTTTGAAACGTCAAACCAAACGTATTATAAAACAACATAGTTTCAAATTAATACACTGAAAAGGTAAGTAAGTAAGTTTCGATCTGGAAGAGTTTATTTAGACCATTATCAAGTAAACTATAATTGAAGTGGATATATCCAGAACTATGCATACAACGAAATTTTGACAATTTTAATGAATATATATTTGATATATTATCAATAGTTCAATATAAACATTATTTGATATCCATTATTTTCACTAAAATAACTGAAATTAAAATTTTCTTTTTTCTGGGAAGTTGTCTAATATTCTTAGTTATTTGGCAATAATAACTTCCAATTGGTAACAATTGAGTATATTTCTATTATCAACGTTACATGTTAACAAGTTAGTTGACAGTTTCGGGATATTTACTCCCGTAACAACAAAATTCAAACATGTAATACATGTAAACATGCACATTATTTTGACTCAAACAATTTTTTAGCCTTGCATCCACAAGATTATTGGGATTGTAGTTGCGAAGATGGGAGTAAATATCCCGAAACGTCAACTAACTTGTTAACATGTAACGTTGATAATAGAAATATATTCAATTGTTACCAATTGGAAGTTATTATTGCCAAATATCTAAGAAATGTACTAACGAATGAAGCATAGTTCGTAAAAAATTCTATGGAGAAATATGTAGGTTTCGGAACCTAAAGAAAATTTAATATGTTTTCATGGAAACATGCACAAAATACTTTAAGTAATTTTACAAAGTATAGCTTTATTAAGTTCAATATGTCATATCGTTGATCAAATTTGGATGACAGGCTTGTTTTTTATTCATTTGAGTCATACTCAAACTAAATGCACTTTTAGTAACATTTTCTTGATGTTTCTATAAAAATAAATATTTTTCCGCTTCTTAACCATACAAAACAAAAAAAAAATTGGTCCACCAGTGGAGAAAATAATCGTGTTTTTTTTTTGTATACTACGATCAGAGAGTTTTGAAATGTATATTGAAAACTGGACACAAAATATTTAACCTAAATATAGAAGTTGTAACTTGAATAAATTTGAAAAGATACTTTGGAAATTTACCAACCATTTTTTATTTACTTCAGGATATATTTTTATAATTTAGGATTGATTTGTTAATTAATAGTTTAGTTTGCATTAAATGAATTACATTTTGTTTAATCACAACTTTTTTGAAGTGGAATTTTCCATTAGATGCGGATAAATACAACGCCTCCTATAGTCATGTTTTTGTTTATTTTGCTTGCTGATATTACAACTTATGGACTAATTAATAGTATAATAGATCGATAACGAACTACTAGATAGAGATAGCACAATGGTACAAACCGACTGAACGCTTTGTACAAACCACTTTCACTTTTGAGCAGCCATTTTCTCTTCCGCATGAGGCCCACATTTCACCTATCCCTTGGCCAAATCACTTCTCAGTACTGTCAGTCTGTCTGTTATGTATTATTCATCCTATGGTGAGTTTGTTAAGCAATTTCTCCAAATCGAGTAGCAGTAATAAAATTAATAACAAAAATAAGATATATGGAAATAAGACTTAAAAGTTTTAAATATAATTTTTTTTTTTTCCTTGCTTTCAAAATGATGAGAAATTTATACATAAAAAGGTACGGAGGTAGGTGTCCGTAGTCGTCATGACAACTCCATACAAGTTCACTATTCAAAATGTGAAATTTATTTTATTTTTTATTTATTTATATGATATTCACAACTGTATACAAAAAATACATTTGATAAATTCGCACATGGATATAATGACATGATCACATGTTGTGAAACTACCCATTGGTAGCACTCTAATAACATGTCTATATTAGGAGATCACGTGGCCATCTTCTTTTCAGACGTCTCGGAGGGTTATCAGGAATTGAAGAGGAAGCAAGGTTAGAAACAAGAGGGTTGGGATGGTTATGAAGTTTATTATGGAAGGACAAATATCTTGATTGGGCCAAATCTGATACATAAGAAACATTAAGGTCAGTATGGATGATTTTATTAGTAACAAAGTAAGGAGCATTGAGGATTTTACGAAGGATTTTGGATTGTAAGAATTGGATACGAGAGGAATTTGAAGGTTTGGTGGAGCCCCATAGCTCAACTCCGTAAGTCCAAATAGGCCTTATTATAGTCATGTAAATGAGTCTTTTATAATTAATTGGGAGGTTAGAGCGTTTGTCTAGTAAGTGTTGAAGTAGTCGGAAACGTCGAGCTGTTTCTTGTCGTTTCAGTCTGGTATGAGGATTCCAAGTTAGACGTTTGTCCAGATGGAGTCCTAGGTAAAAAGTGTGAAATAATCGTGTAAGAAAAACATATTTTATTTTTTTTTAAACTGAATGCAGAAACAACGTATTAGAGAATGACTACCAAATGTACTTTAATACCTTGCTAGATTTTTAGAGAAATTGACATCTAGGAATATTTAAACTTGTTGATGTAGTCAAGTGGCTAATATATCCCTAACGAAACACAAGACTCTTTCGGATGTTGACATGACATGAGGGATGAATCTATTTGCCAGAGCCCGTAATATATAGTGTAATATGTAGGCATCTGACTACAACACCAAATTTAAATCTTCATACAGGCCAAATTTCCATATCAACCTGCCAAGGTTTTTAAATGAAATAGATAATATGCACAGTTATTTCTATATATATTTTTTTAAATTGACATATTTTTTGTCTGAACATTTTTAGTTTTTCAAATATTTACAATTCATATTGTAACATATGATCACGGCCATACACTTGATATGTTATACAACTACAAAAAAGGATATTATACTTGAAATATATTAAACAATTTATCAGTATTTTGGGCTAATATTCGTTAGAAACATTCAGGAAATCTCACTGGCAATGATTAGAAACTTGAAAAAAGGTCGATCCGTTCTCTCAATAAACCATTACATTCCTTTTAACGGGCAAATTAAACAGTTTATACAGTATTTTTTTAGTATTTTGAGCCCCTAAACTTGATCCAAAAGAATAAACTTGAAAAAATTGATCCAACAGAAAGCTCAAAAAATCGTTCCATGACCATTTTGGCGCCCAAACCAATAATCTTTTTTTTTTTTTTTCAATTTGGCTTATTTTTCAGTATTACATTTATATAGGTAATGTATATAATATTATATATATTTTACTGTACTAGTCGTTGCTCAAACTGCATAAATGTAATTTGTATTGTAGATTGTAATATTTTTTATCAACATAAAATAAAAGAAACGAAACCACAATTCGGGCAAATTTTTAAATTTCTTTAAAACTCTGTATTATACATCGTATTATACATTGCTAAATTATATTATTATATAATTATAATTATTCTTGTAACCAATTCTTAACCATAATAAGGGAGAAATAATTCTCTGAATAAGTGCGGTGCCTTCGTTACGGTCCGTCGCGCTTTGTATATGTAAAATAAAATATTGCACGGTCATCATTAAAGACTTTTTTTATATAATAGAGAGATATAATATACTTAGGAGCTTAATTTATTGGAGAGATTAATTCCTAAATCATACGTGTTATAAATGAAATTAACAGTTTAACTTTCCGATCCAAAACGAATAATTGATAAGAATTAGAATTGTTTTCGACTAAATTCATTCAAATTTTGATTATTTCCAAAAAAGTTTACTTAACACTAATTGTAAGAATTATTACGAAACGAAGCCGAAATTTTTAATCTATGTTGAGTACTTAAATGTAGCGCCATAATAAGTTGTTGGAAGAGTTAAGTGTCTTAGATAAGATAAAGGAATAAGTGAGTCGAATTCTTGATCCGACTTGATTTTTACACTTGGTTAGGTATGGAACTACTTTCGGCAGCGTTGAAAATTGCCATAATTCCAACTGTTATAATATAAACTAATGGATTTCAACTGTTATAATGTAGGATATAATGAGATATTACTCACAATATAAGGATTTCCACAAAAAGTTTTAAATAAAACAAAGTTGCATATTTAATATGTTCAATAATAAAATATTTTAAAAAAAATCATAGCGCTAAAAAGGATCTTAATGGTTTGTTATTTTGTAAGTACTTGCTGTTTCTATGACAACATATGTGCGAGGAGGTGATTGAACCAGCATTACGCTCAATTGCTAGATTTCCTCTTCATCAAATTTAATTAAGGCTTAATGGTAGTGTTGCCTAAAATCGGTCTTGGTCTTGTACTTTTACGGTCTTGTGTTTTAAAAATTAAGGTAAAATAGTTACTAATACTTGACAAATTTAGATAATATATGTAAAGAATTTGTAGAACTAATACAATTTTCCATTTGACTCTCAAAATTTTTCATTTGGGGTTTAATTAGGTTTCCCCATTTTGAAAAATGATATTAATATCTCTATAATATATGTTGGGATAACAATTTTTAAAAGATTATTAATTTCCGACAAAACTATACAAACATCTAAATCGGACCACCATACGATACAGTGTATTGAATTTTATACATTAATTTTAATAATTGTTCACTTGCTCGTGAACATGACATTTAGTCTAATTCAATTGTGTTATTTTTAATGAACATATTTAAAATTGAAAAAAAAAAATTTAAAATGGGTAGGAAGGCCCGAGAGATAAGAGTACAGAGTCTTAACTGATTGAGTTTAACCGTTTCTAATAAGTTGTAATATTAAAAATATTTAATATTTACATCAAGTTTGCAACGATCTTATCTTTAAAAACAAAACACCGATTTCTGATTATACTAAATATGCTGCATGAAAAGAAGCTTAAATGCAAAATTATTTAAAAAATTAATTATTTAATAAAATATGGTTAATGTGATTTTTTATTTATTTCTGTACCTATTTTCTGTTTATTTATGTTTTTCTGGATAAAAAAATTCATCATTATAAATTATGTAAAATGTAATTTATAAGAAAAATTTTTTGTAAATGTAGATTGGTTAAAAACGTCTACGTTAATATGTACATTTCATTTGGCTATTTAAACATGAATAAATAAAACAGTTTTATTAACCTAAATAAATGGGATTCTAAAAATAATAATGACATTAATTCGATAACATAAATGTGATGGGAATATTATACGTTACAGAAACATTTGGCCTTCGCATAATATAGAACAAATAATAAAATGTCTCACTGGCATTTAAAAACAAAACCTCAAAAGCCAAGATAAAAAATTATATAATTTTTTCATTTATATATCATTTTATATATTACATAACAATTGATAGTGTAAAACATTAATCCGTGGTCATTTTAAATGAATCAGGTTCATTTCCTTTTTCACGCTTTTCCTGTTTGACTGTTTGAGTGAACGTCCTATATTTATTTATTGGAATAATTATATAACATGTATTACACCAATAATATCTATGATTAAATAATAATTACTGCCAATATTTGTATCTTTGTTCAATTATCTATTGTTTTTAATGTGTATTATTCATATTGTTTTTATTTTAAACTCTTTTATTTCTAATATTAAATGTTTTATTACATAAAAAAATACATAAATAAAAAAAAGACCTTTACCGCTACAGCCCATGAAGGGTCTAGGGTTCAATTTAGGGAAAGTACTGTTGCTGAGTCAACGGTTGTGCAAGTTGGTGATTTGACCGAGATCACGCTCAACCGCCCGGTTTTTTCCCTTTATCAATTATTTTATTTAAGAGTACCCGTTTTATATAGAATGAGTGTGTCCCAGGAGGGTTTGTAATACCAGGGTAGCCCCACGGCTAATGAAACAGAATAAATAATTTTTCTTACATCGCAAAAATAATTATCGTTACATATATGATTAAAAAAAAATAGCTTTCGAGCTGAAGCTCCTCTCCAAAAAAAAAATTAAATCCTGGATCCGTTAGTGGTAGAAACTAGTAATTACTAATACTATTAAAAACACCTCTAATTCATTTTTGAATATTTTTTTAGATTAGTTCTTTAGTCTACCTCTGCTGCTAAATAATTTTCGAATAATGATATAAATATAAGCGATTGTATAGGTGATTAGGTGCTTAGCAATTATTCCTAGCTAAGCACTGAGCCCAAGAATTTGATGAGTTGTAGTATTTTTTTGTTTTGTTTTTTATTTTCAACAATGAACCATTGTGATCGACCAAACAATTCAAAAACTTAACCCCTCTCAAAATTTGAGGTTTCACCTTTCAGGATACGTAGAATTCGAAAAACGAATAAAATTTTTTTTGTTCGTCGTCCGCTCATTTTTAACGAAACTTCTAGACCGATTTTTTTAAAATTTGGATATGAAACCAGAGGTCACCCGAGGATGATCTTCCTTCATCGACATTACTATCCATTTAGAAAGTAAAAGGCGGCCGAAAAACCTGCGTTGCTATAGACTGTAGAGCCTAAACGAACATACCGATTTCAATGGAACTTCGCTAAAATCATTTTCTCGACGTTAATGGGCGTTGTTATTTATTTATATAACATACTTCAAACAAGAGAAGCTGGAAAAAATAAGAGGGATGGTAGAATTAAATTCGAAATAACTCAAACAGTTTTCACTTTTTTGTGAATATTGTGATAAGATGTTTCAAAGGTATTTAAAAAAAGAAGGAAGTTTTATAGAAATCAAAACACTATTAGTAGAGATATCGCGATTTTAAAATATTTTTGTTTTATTATTTTCAATAATGAACCATTGTGAACGACCGAAAAATTCAAAAACTTAACCCTCTCTCAAAATTTGAGCTTTCACGTTTCAGGATACGTAGAATTCGAAAAACGAATAAAAACATTTTTATCCGTCTGCCGACCGCGACTAAACGAATTTCCCGATTTCAATGAAACTTCGCTAAAGTCATTTTCTCGACACCCTTTAAATTTATCTATAATAAATAACATACTTCAACGAAAAGAAGGTGGAAAAAAATACGAGGGATGGTAAAATTAAATTCCGAATAACTCAAAACGTTTACATTTTTTTTGTGATGATTGTGATAAGATGTTTCAAAGGTATATAAATTTCCTAAAAAACGAAGAAAGTTTCATCGAAATCAAAGCACTATTAGTAGAGATATCGCGATTTTTAAATATTTTTGTCTTATTGTTTTCAATAATGAACCATTGTGATCGACCAAAAAATTCAAAAACTTAACACCCTCTTAAAATTTGAGGTTTCATGTTTCAGAATACGTAGAATTCGAAAAACGAATACAAAATTTTTTGTCCACCCGCCGTCCACAACTATACGAATTTACCGATTTCAATGAAACTTCGCTAAAGTCATTTTCTCGACGTCCATTAAATTTATCTATATAACATACTTCAATGAAAAGAAGCTGGAAAACAAGTTACGACAGATGGTAAAATTAAATTCCGAATAATTTAAAAAAGTTTACACTTTTGTGTTTATTGTGATAAGATGTTTCATAGGTATTTAAATTTCCTAAAAACCGAAGGAAGTTTCATCGAAATCAAAGCACTATTAGTAGAGATATCCCGATTTTTAAATATTTTTGTTTTATTGTTTTCAATAATGAACCATTGTGAACGACCAAAAAATTCAAAAACTTAACTCCCTCTCAATTTATTTATTTATTTTTTTTTTGTATAGATGGTTATATCGATCTGTATTGATGATTATATCCGGAAGTTATGCAATACTTTCATTATTATTATTTATTTTTTATTTTTTCACTGAATTGTGTTGTTTTTTTTTTTTTGGCAAAAAAGTTGGGGGTTCGTTGGGGGAGATTATGCCGAAAGGAATCGTGAAATCCCAGAGAGGGCTGCATAAGGAGGTGAAGGCCTTAGCAAGGACAGGCGGTAAAAGCGTTCTCAGGTTGACGTCCTCTTGTGGCCTTCCTCGTCTCAGGGATTTATTATTGTACGCTTTATTAACTAATAATTAGTAAATAATAAATAATATAGTAATATATAAATAAGTAATAGAAATGTAAACAAAAATATCCCAAAATCGCAAGTCAAAAACAAAAAAAAAAAACATTTAGCGAAAGAATTCTCAAGTTGAAGCTGCAAGGATGCACCATGCACTCTATTGATTGAAGCTGTGGCTACTGCAGCGCCCCACGCGGCCAATGTGGGCCCTTCTCCCAAACTTCGTATTTGCCAAATGCCAGCCTATCTGTCAGTATTTCAAGAATTGAAATGATATATATTAATCAAATTGAAATATATAAATCAGATGTACAATATTTCTTCGGATTATCTCAAAAGAATTTCATAACCAGAGACCGGACTATCATGTTATTGCACATTTTCTTCGTTTAGATAAAAAAACTTCAAACCCAACAATCTATCCGTTTCATGATATGTAGAATAACACATTGAAACTTTATTTTGCACGTTTTGGTTTTTCTTGCATGATATTACATATATTGCAATTTAAGAGTTAAATTTTAATTTTAATTGCATAAAGTAAATTCCTTTATAACATGTAGTATGTATGTAAATACTAATATAATTTTATTACCAGTGACGCGGCTGAGAGAGAAATACTGGGATCTCCTGGGGTTCTGCCTTGATTTCCACATTTGTGGGACAAGGCATGACTCGGAATCCCCTGGCCGAATGTAAATATTGTATATCGGTGTGAATGTGTTTTATATATTTCAATTTCATTTAGTTTCTCTCTATTTTCTATTTATTTATTTATTTTTCTACATATGTATGTCAGTTTTCTTATTTTAATTTCCACAAGTCTTTTTTTTATCTCTATTTTAGTCATCATTTTTATCTTTATATTGTGTGAATGTTTAATGTAGCCCAAATATTAATACCCTCTAATGCAGCAGAATGTATTAATTTTCAAATAATAAAAAAAATTAAAAAAGCTTTTATTATTTATTATATTATAGCCCTCTGAAAAGAAGATGGCCACGTAATCTCCTCATGTAGACATATTATTAGAGTACTACCAATGGGTAGTTTCTCAACAAGCGGTTTCATGTGATTATATTCCTCTGTACACATTTACTTCATGTATACTAATTAAATTTAAAAAAAAAACTGTTTTCTCTTGATAAAAAATTATAATTAATAATTCTTTTAAAAGGTTGGAGCTAAGTGAAAATAAAAATGTTAGGTCGAAAAATATTTTTAAAAAATATATACATTTTAAAATTAAATAACCAAAATTTCTTTGAAAACAAAGAACTAATCCTCCAAACTAAAATCAATCCTGGTTTAACCAATTTTGGTGACCGTAAGTACAAAACGACATGAGACCAAATGCAAATTAAAGACAATAAGTACATCTCACACCAAAAGACTCAAATTACCACCAAATGAACTGCAAGGGAAGGAAACGTAACCATAGTATATCCTAATATGAGTTAAAATTGGTTATGAATGGGATGGTTAGGTGTTTACTATTTTCTAATTCTAAAATATATTCAATAGAAAATTCAAGTTTAGGTATAACATTACATTTATTTTGCTTTATTGAAAAAAAAATGTATTAAAGTTAATTTTTTATTAATCCTTATCTATTGACGATTTGATATAAGTGTACTCAAATTATTTACTTCACTTCACAATATAAATACATTTAACAATTTAGATAAATCTAATTAACCTAACAACGAAGTTTGTTAAAATAATTTTAGTTTTGAAGTGTGTGAAATTTTAGTAATTCTGGTATTTTTGAAGAGATATTCTACAGAATCATATAATTAACCAAAACGAAGAAACAGTGGGATTCGTTTGGAGCGAGATATCACTATTAAATTAGTATTTTTAGAAAGTTTAGTAGAGGTTTTTGCATTTAAGTAATATTACTTTTTTTCTGTTCTGATAATGTTTTAACGAATTTTCTGCTTTTTTAGAAACTTACTCATCCAAAACATAACCTTTAGTGTCCGAAACATCCATAAGTAACGAATAACTCATCATTAACGACAGAAATGCTTTTATCCCCAACATGTTTATATGTTTTTTCTTGAATCGTGATTATATTAAATACCTAAAGTTTATTAAAATTAAAATAGAGAATATATTGTAATAGTTAAAATATTTATATCATATATTAAATATATTTAACAAATATGGACAGTGAAAAAAATCTGTTTTGGGTCTGAAAGTTATTTAATCCTTATCTCTATAAGATAGCTCAATAAACCCAAACTGCTTAGTTATTTGCTCATATTTGAGATACTTAAGGCTTTGTTTTGGAATGTTCATATAAGTATTGTTTTATTTAAAAAATAATTTCAAAAATATTTTAATTCCAGCTGATCGAATTGGAGTGCTACCAATGGGTAGTTTCTCTTCATGTTGTACATGTCATATTACTTGTTCATATTTACTTGTTGTATTTATTATTAATTACAGTTGTAAATTTCGTTAATAAAAAAAAAATACAGGTGATCATCAATACCATGACATGTGCGAATAGATATTTGAAGTGAAAAAAAAAATCTTAATAAAATATTTCTTTTATTTATTCATTGTTGTTTTAGTTATAATATTACAAAATATAACAACAATAAAAGATTTGAAATATATATATTTTTTTAAAAAGCTCTGATAAAGTGAAAAATAAGATACTGGAATTGTACAGCCAAGAAGCTCTAGCTAGAGAGAGTAGAGAGAGGAGCTATAGACCTCCATTGATTGCTCTCTCTTGTCTTGTTTACTTCCACTGCCCTGTCTTAATATCCGCTCTTCTATCTTCATTTATATTTACAATTAATTATCTACTATAATTAAATTATATTTTTATATATAAATTGTAATCATAGTGTTTAACTATATCTATACCGTAATAGCAATAATAACTTATAAGCGATAAATTTGCCACTGATAATATAAAATACAATAAAAATCCTGTAGGTTATTACGCAATAATAATTTTCTATACAGTTTATATAGGAGAGAACCAAATTCCTCAGACAAATACAGTACGTTACCTGGGACTAATATTCGACAGAAGGATGACCTGGAGCCCACACATCAAAATGAAACGACAGACCTTAAAAAAACGACTGAAAATACTGTACTAATTTTTTTCCAAATCAAAATTGAAAATCAGACAAAAACTCAATACATACACTTACCTACTCAAACCCATATCGATTTACGTCTTACAAATTTACGTTTCTGCAAAAAAGACTCACTTAAAAAAACTACAAAATTTATAATTTTATAAGTTACATTCAGTGAGTGATCATCTTTCTATAAATAATTAATAAATATCCAGTGTAATTTCATCTTACTATGACAGTTAAGATATTTTACTCGCAAAATAGGACTTGCTTTTACAAGTCTTAAAGCCAAAAAAGAACAAAAAATTAAAAAAATAAAATAATCCGATCATTAAAATAAAATGGCCACGAGATTATTAAAAAAAGAATTCCTATCAGAATGGACAGTTATAAAGATCATATTTTCTTAGCATTTTTTAATAAAACAAAAAAAAATTTTTTGTGAATTATTTTAATGTGATCTTGTACGGGAATTATGCATGGATAAGACATTTTCTTATAGAAATGATTTTGTGATTGATCTATGATATGGTGATGTAAAATTTAAATTAGGACTTTAATAATTTGTAGGGGCTGGGACCCACAAGTCAAAATGAAACGACAGACCTTAAAAAAAAAACGACTGAAAATACTGTACTCACTTTTTTCCAAATCGAAATTGAAAATCAGACAAAAACTCAATACATACACTTACCTACTCAAACCCATATCGACATACGTCTTACAAATTTACGGTTCTGCAAAAAAGACACACTTAAAAAAATTACAAAATTTTACGACTTATAACAGGAGCTCCTTGGTACGTAAACAACAAAACTTTACAAAAAGACTTACGAAAACCAACTATTGACCAACACATACGTGATCTCTACTTCAGATTTCATTTTAAACTACACGGACATCACAACGGACATGGCCACAGCTGACATGCCTATCAGGAGACGACTAAAGAGGAGCTGGATGTGAGATCTCTTTTCTCGAATTAAGGAAATAACTCAAGACCAGGAAGAAGTGCTGCTGGGTACTATTTTTTTCTCAAAAAAGAAAGAAAGAAAAAATAAATAAATAGTATATTAAAATTATAATGAAATTAAAATTATAATATAACACAACTATACACGTATATTCAATTATTTCAAGACGTTCGAAATTAAAACACAAATATAAACTACAAACTGTCAAGTCAAAAACCTTCAGATTTATACTACAGCTCTATGGTACGTCACAAACATTACTTAATAGACCTTCACATGTCAACATTTAACGACTACATATGGACACACTACAAAAGATTTCACGATAATTTACACGGACATACAAACACACTCATACATGATATGACCACAATTAACACGCCTGATAACATGATTGGAAGGCTCAAAACAAGATGGATGGACGAGATCCTCGTTTGAATATAAATACATGAATACTAAAAATCAAGATAGGAAGGGATGCTACTGGGCACTTCTCTTCCTCAACTTATTAACTACTATTCTACTTTCCGAACTCATGTTTGCCAGTATTTTTGACATCCCTGCGTGAAGAAATAATGTAAAATACATATTTAATATTACTGGTATACGTATTATGGTAAGTATACCTGAGCACGAAGAAGTCTTACAACAGATATCGATTCTTCTATTTTTATTTGTATTAACAATATATTATTATCAAGAAAGTATATTCAAAACACACGGAGAGCTCCACGCCTTTTAGTAACTATGTTAAGTAACAGTTACTTTAGTAAGCAAAATAGCCGTTATAAGTAACTGTTAAAATATCTTTTAGTTAAGGTATAAAACTCAGCTGTTTTCATTTTTAGATTACAATTAAATTATTGAGGCCTTAGATTATTTCAGTCTTCTTTGTATCTTTTAATATTGTTTATAGTTTAGGATTACTAGTATTACTAATAATATTGTATTTTATTCGTACAAAGATGAAATCATGAGTGAAGATGTTAGTGTATATATAGGGGATATGTAACTTATTATTAATAGAATAATCTTTAGTAATTATTCAGTATGATGAATAAATATTAATCTATTCATAAGACATTCCATTAAAATAAAGATGAACATGAAAGCACAATTATAACGTTCCTTTGATGGATGCGGTAAAGAATATGGTAACTATTAAGGAACTGATCTCAACGTAACCATCATTTGTTACGCCAGCTCAGCCGTCCGTGGCTTCTTGCTGTATAACAAATTTAAATAAAATCCCACGTTCACATACGCTAATTCAATAATTAAACAAAATCGAACAGGTAAAAAGCTGAATAGTTAGTATTTTTGAAAATGCTGTATTTATAAAATATCTATCCGATTTGAAAAATATTTATGTATTTGATCGACCATTTGATAAACAGGAAGATTTTAGGCTTAGTAACACCAAGGTACGGCTAATGAAATTAGTCTGGGAAACTGTGACATTATAGCAACTTCTCGTATAAGTAAATATAATTTACACTAACCAAGAATTAAGTACAGAAACAGTTTTTTCAGAAAAAGGAAAAATTTTAAACCTTAAAACTAGTCAAAAAAATTATAGAAGTGACTAAAGAAGAAAAAAAACAGAAACACAGAGGTGAATCCCATCACCGATATATATCAGATTTAGATGAATACAAAAATATATACATCTAAAAAAATACACCTTACAATGGTTTTTGCAGTAAAAGGATTATGAAGTGGACAGAAAAATACAAAGAAGGGGAAATGAAAAAAAAAAAGATTCAAAAACATATTAGAGTCGACTATATTAATTTTTCTCAAGGATAACTATATGATATATAATAAGAAGAACTAAAAATATATCTTCTATGATAAATAACAGTAATGTAATGTCTGTTTAGTTTAGAATATGGTAACCATATGCATAAAATAGTTAATATATATCCATCAAACTGAAGATATTTTTAGTCTGATAGTTATTTTTTTTTTCAAAATGCAATACTAATCAGATAAATGTTTAATATAATATCATATTTATTGAAGGAAGTTGGTTGGATTACATATCACAGGAGATAAATAATCAGCAAGCAGACATTTTCAGGTTTTTCATTGTTCCCAACGTTTCAACGTTCATCCTGATTGATGTCCCACATTTTTGGGTCGAAACGTCGGCAACAACACAAAATCTTAAAATGACTGTCTGATTATTTATCTCCTGTGTATATAATATATTTAATGCTTGCGAAATCGCGATGTAGGGTAAGTCAGCAATATAATAATTTTTGTTTTAATTCATGAGAAATTGTCTAAAAATTGTAAATAATGATAATAAATAGTAAGGTGTCTATGTATTGGTATGTCTGTGTAAAATAGAATGACGTTTTTAGTTAGGAGCCTTTCTGTGTTGGTAAGCTGTTGGTAGAAGACACTAAGTAGAGTTTAGTTTATCACATAATTTTTTTTTTAATTTTTTTTTTTTTTATGAATATTTATAAATATACATTTATAAATTTATTTAATATATAGTATAAATGTGTACTAAAGAATTGGGTTGTCTTCGAAATAAACTGAGTGGGTAGAATTTGTATAGAAGGTTTTTTTTTTTTTTTGTTTCAACCTTTTTTTTTGTAGCAGAGTTTCTCATATAATATTAATAAATTAGAATTTTCAAGATACATTTGATCGTGGATAACCACATGGATTTAATCGACAACTAAACGGACTTGAACAAGTCTCAAAGCAATCTCCCACAAACCCGCATGACTTAGAAGTAGTTCTGGGCTGTGGACTCGATGAACTGAACTTAAGATCTTATTTCGACACATCTCACTGCTACTGAAAGAGTATGGTTTGCCACAATGCTCGAAACCACCGAAATATTTACTGGGAATGAAATGTTATATAAAAAGCAAAGTAAAACATTTCATAAATCATTTTATATAATAGGTTTTCCTATTATCTCACACAAATGTCAAATATCTGGAGTAATAGGAAATGTAAAGCCTGATTCTCACAAGAATATAAAATCTCATAATTTGTTATATTCCCGTTCTATTTTGATCATTTTCCTATCTTTTTGGGTTGAGAAAACTCTGAAATTAAATGGATATATTCCATAGTTTGAATATTTCTTCGCATCCTGTACCGTCTTGTGGTTGGTTTCCTAACGCCTATGGATCGTTTCTAACGCTCATTCAAAGGTCGAAGTTTCTTCTCGGAAGAGTAGTAGAAGAGGAAACGAATGGAGTTGAGGCCAAAGACACCTGGAAATCCTGGTGTTCCAGGCGTAACTATATTTTGGAAATTTCTTACGATGAAAAATACAAAATTGACAGATTAAATTATTTGATAAGATAAAGAATTCTTAAGACAAAGTTTCAAAATAAGTGAAAATATACTAGAAAAGATTCTGATATTTTCATTACCTTCAGGACATTTAATGATAAGACCAGACACAATAAATTTTATATTAACAGTATAATAAATACTAACCAAATAATGAATAGTACAGCATTATAAGACGACTCTATATTATTCGAAGGACAGAGACGTAGAATATTTAGAATATGGCAGATTGGATATTAGAGGAATTGAAGATATTCGCTACATGGCAACTTTGCACGGGATATTTTTGAACTTCTGTAATACATATTATTATATTATTGCTTCGCCTATTAGTAGTTTTAAGTTAAGTTAAAGTCCTTTAGTAGCATATCGTTTTATATATGCATGCGTAATTTAATTTATTGCCTTTTTAAATAATTGAAATGTTAGAAAGTTGTTTATTTCTAACTATTCTGATAATTTTCATCAGCTGTTGGCACATAATATTCCTCAGTTTTTTCGATTAGATTTTGTTTAAGTGTTTAAGAGTGATTTATTTAATTTTTTTTATAGATGTGTTT
>CAKMRH010000027.1:0-36350 GCA_928085145.1 Nezara viridula | reverse complement strand
CTATGTCACTGTAGATATATTTTACAATGAATGTCTCTCATGCCTAGAACACTAAAACTTGATCAATTTTAGATAAATCATGTTTAGGATTAAAGAATATCAAGGGATAATTTTACTAGCCAGTTTTGATGATGAGAATGATATTCAATTAACGTTCATTTTGTATGAATGAGACAAATATTATGCTGATAACTACAAAAGTTCTGTTGCCTAAATCACCAAAACGTCATCAATTTTACATAAGCTCTATAAAGAATTCATAAAAGTTGGTAAATAATTTAATCAGCAAGTTTTCATGATGTGAATGATATTTAATTAACGTCCACTTTGTATCAATGAGGGAAATATTATATGAATAACTACGAATGTTTCTGATAAGAAAGATTTTTCATTAACGTTCACTCTGTATTAATGAGGGAAATATAATGTGGATGTATATATTTATGTTTATGTTGCCTAGGACACCAAAACGTCATCACGTTTAGATAAACCCGGTTTACAATTCATAAAAGTTGAAGTATAACGTGGATCTATGTCACTAGAAATTTTTCTGTTGCCAAGAACACCAAAACGTCATAAATTTAATTAAATACTTAATAGTGGACCGTTTTGTATTTTAAAGGAAGGAGATAGTCCGGGGTGGCGGTCATAAATAGACTAAAATAGTGAAGCTATTCTGCTTCAAGCTAACGATTCGACCCGACATTGCTGGTCTTCTTCAGGGAGATGTGTTCAGCAAGAAGTTTCAGGAGCTAGCAAAAAGTATAAAATTTGAATACATATAATTTGAATTTAGATTCAAGGAAATTGAAAATGCCAGGATAAGTGGATTGGGTGTAATCAACGTGAAGTATCGTATTTGGCAAACCAGACGATGAAGGTGATAAAGACGAAGTAGGCGAAAGAAGTAAAGCGAACTGTAGTAAGTCGGAGCTAAGGTGAAGTTGGGGTAAAGGATAAGGTGCGGATTTGTTACCTTGGAGTTTGAAACAGCGGGGCAGCGGTGCAGAGTTTGCATCTGAAAGTTCTTTTCAGAAATATAAGGCGGATGTATGTCACTACGTGTCTCATGCCAAGAACAACAAAACGTCATCTATTTTAAATAAATCTGTACAGGATTAAAGAATGAACATAAATAATTGTATTAGCTATCTTTGATGATGAGAAAGATTTTTCATTAACGTTCACTTTGTATTAATGAGGGAAATATAATGTGGATGTATATATTTATGTTTCTGTTGCCTAGAACACCAAAACGTCATCACGTTTAGATAAACCCGGTTTAGAATTCATGAAAGTGGGGAAATAATTTATGAAGCCAGTTTTGATGATGAGAATGATATTCAATTAACGTTCATTTTGTTTTAATGAGACAAATATTATGCGGATAACTACAAAAGTTCTGTTGCCTAAATCACCAAAATGTCATCAATTTTACATAAGCTCTATAAAGAATTCATGAAAGTTAGTAAATAATTTAAGTAGCCAGTTTTTATGATGAGAATGATATTTAATTAACCTCCACTTTCTATCAATGAGGGAAATATTATGTGAATAACTACGAATAATTCTGATAAGAAAGATTTTTCATTAACGTTCACTCTGTATTAATGAGGGAAATATAATGTTGATATATATATTTATGTTTCTGTTTCCTAGAACACCAAAACGTCATCAAGTTTAGATAAACCCGGTTTAGAATTCATGAAAGTTGGGAAATAATTTAAGTAGCCAGCTTTGATGATATAAAATATTTTCCATTAACTATCATTCTGTATTAATGCCGGAAATAAAATGTAGATATATTTTACAATGAATGTCTCTCATGCCTAGAACACTAAAACTTGATTAATTTTAGATAAATCATGTTTAGGATTAAAGAATGTCAAGAGATAATTTTACTAGCCAGTTTTGATGATGAGAATGATATTCAATTAACGTTCATTTTGTTTTAATGAGAGAAATATTATGCGGATAACTACAAAAGTTCTGTTGCCTAAATCACCAAAACGTCATCAATTTTACATAAGCTCTATAAAGAATTCATGAAAGTTGGTAAATAATTTAATTAGCCAGTTTTTATGATGAGAATGATATTTAATTAACGTCCACTTTGTATCAATGAGGGAAATATTATGTGAATAACTACGAATGTTTCTGATAAGAAAGATTTTTCATTAACGTTCACTCTGTATTAATGAGGGAAATATAATGTGGATGTATATATTTATGTTTCTGTTGCCTAGGACACCAAAACGTCATCACGTTTAGATAAACCCGGTTTACAATTCATAAAAGTTGAAGTATAACGTGGATCTATGTCACTAGAAATTTTTCTGTTGCCAAGAACACCAAAACGTCATAAATTTAAATAAATACTTAATAGTGGACCGGTTTGTATTTTAAAGGAACAAGATAGTCCGGGGTGGCGGTCATAAATAGACTAAAATAGTGAAGCTATTCTGTTTCAAGCTAACGTTTCGACACGACATTGCTGGTCTTCTTCAGGAAGATGTGTTCAGCAAGAAGTTTCAGGAGGTAGCAAAAAGTATAAAATTTGAATACATATAATTGGAATTTAGATTCAAGGAAATTGAAAATGCCAGGATAACTGGATTAGGTGTAATCAACGTGACGTATCGTGTTTGGCAAACCAGACGATGAAGGTGATAAAGACGAAGTAGGCGAAAGAAGTAAAGCGAACTGTAGTAAGTCGGAGCTAAGGTGAAGTTAGGGTAAAGGATAATGTGCGGATTTGTTACCTTGGAGTTTGAAACAGCGGGGCAGCGGTGCAGAGTTTGCATCTGAAAGTTCTTTTCAGAAATATAAGGCGGATGTATGTCACTACGTGTCTCATGCCAAGAACAACAAAACGTCATCTATTTTAAATAAATCTGTATAGGATTAAAGAATGAACATAAATAATTGTATTATCTAGCTTTGATGATGAGAAAGATTTTTCATTAACGTTCACTCTGTATTAATGAGAGAAATATAATGTTCATCTATATATTTATGTTTCTGTTGCCTAGGACACCAAAACGTCATCGAGTTTAGATAAACCCGGTTTAGAATTCATGAAAGTGGGGAAATAATTTATGAAGCCAGCTTTGATGATATAAAATATTTTCCATCAACTGTCATTCTGTATTAATGCCAGAAATAAAATGTAGATATATTTTACAATGAATGTCTTTCATGCCTAGAACACTAAAACTTGATCAATTTTAGATAAATCATGTTTAGGATTAATGAATGTCAAGGGATAATTTTACTAGCCAGTTTTGATGATGAGAATGATATTTAATTAACGTCCACTTTGTATCAATGAGTGAAATATTATGTGAATAACTACGAAAGTTTCTGATAAGAAAGATTTTTCATTAACGTTCAATTCTGTATTAATGAGGGAAATATAATGCGGATGTATATATTTAGGTTTCTGTTGCCTAGGACACCAAAACGTCATCACGTTTAGATAAACCCGGTTTAGAATTCATGAAAGTTGAAGTATAACGTGGATCTATGTCACTAGAAAATTTTCTGTTGCCAAGATCACCAAAACGTCATAAATTTAATTAAATACTTAATAGTGGACCGTTTTGTATTTTAAAGGAAGGAGATAGTCCGGGGTGGCGGTCATAAATAGACTAAAATAGTGAAGCTATTCTGTTTCAAACTAACGTTTCGACCCGACATTGCTGGTCTTCTTCAGGGAGATGTGTTCAGCAAGAAGTTTCAGGAGCTAGCAAAAAGTATAAAATTTGAATACATATAATTGGAATTTAGATTCAAGAAAATTGAAAATGCCAGGATAAGTGGATTGGGTGTAATCAACGTGACGTATCGTATTTGGAAAACCAGACGATGAAGGTGATAAAGACGAAGTAGGCGAAAGAAGTAAAGCGAACTGTAGTAAGTCGGAGCTAAGGTGAAGTTAGGGTAAAGGATAAGGTGCGGATTTGTAACCTTGGAGTTCGAAACAGCGGGGCAGAGGTGCAGAGTTTGCATCTGAAAGTTCTTTTCAGAAATATAAGGCGGATGTATGTCACTACGTGTCTCATGCCAAGAACAACAAAACGTCATCTATTTTAAATAAATCTGTATAGGATTAAAGAATGAACATAAATAATTGTATTAGCTATCTTTGACGATGAGAAAGATTTTTCATTAACGTTCACTCTGTATTAATGAGGGAAATATAATGTGGATGTATATATTTATGTTTCTGTTGCCTAGAACACCAAAACGTCATCACGTTTAGGTAAACCCGGTTTAGAATTCATGAAAGTGGGGAAATAATTTATGAAGCCAGTTTTGATGATGAGAATGATATTCAATTAACGTTCATTTTGTTTTAATGAGACAAATATTATGCGGATAACTACAAAAGTTCTGTTGCCTAAATCACCAAAACGTCATCAATTTTACATAAGCACTATAAAGAATTCATGAAAGTTGGTAAATAATTTAAGTAGCCAGTTTTTATAATGAGAATGATATTTAATTAACGTCCACTTTCTATCAATGAGGGAAATATTATGTGAATAACTACGAATGTTTCTGATAAGAAAGATTTTTCATTAACGTTCACTCTGTATTAATGAGGGAAATATAATGTTGATATATATATTTATGTTTCTGTTTCCTAGAACACCAAAACGTCATCAAGTTTAGATAAACCCGGTTTAGAATTCATGAAAGTTGGGAAATAATTTAAGTAGCCAGCTTTGATGATATAAAATATTTTCCATTAACTGTCATTCTGTATTAATGCCAGAAATAAAATGTAGATATATTTTACAATGAATGTCTCTCATGCCTAGAACACTAAAACTTGATTAATTTTAGATAAATCATGTTTAGGATTAAAGAATGTCAAGAGATAATTTTACTAGCCAGTTTTGATGATGAGAATGATATTCAATTAACGTTCATTTTGTTTTAATGAGAGAAATATTATGCGGATAACTACAAACGTTCTGTTGCCTAAATCACCAAAACGTCATCAATTTTACATAAGCTCTATAAAGAATTCATGAAAGTTGGTAAATAATTTAAGTAGCCAGTTTTTATGATGAGAATGATATTTAATTAACGTCCACTTTCTAACAATGAGGGAAATATTATGTGAATAACTACGAATGTTTCTGATAAGAAAGATTTCTCATTAACGTTCACTCTGTATTAATGAGGGAAATATAATGTTGATATATATATTTATGTTTCTGTTTCCTAGAACACCAAAACGTCATCAAGTTTAGATAAACTATAGAATGATATTCAATTAACGTTCATTTTGTTTTAATGAGACAAATATTATGCGGATAACTACAAAAGTTCTGTTGCCTAAATCACCAAAACGTCATCAATTTTACATAAGCTCTATAAGAATTCATGAAAGTTGGTAAATAATTTAATCAGCAAGTTTTCATGATGGGAAAGATTTTTCATTTACGTCCATTCTGCGTTATTTCATTCATTAACTTTCATGTATAAAACTGAGAAAATTTCTGATAAGAAAGATTTTGCATTAACGTTTATTCTGCATTAATGAAAGAAATATAATGTTGTCGTATGTCACTACTAATGTTTCTGATGCATATGTCACCAAAATGTCGTCAAGATAGATAACCCTGTTTAGAATTCATGTGAGTTGGTCAATAATTTAATTAGCCAGTTTTGATAATGAGAACGATATTAAATTAAGGTTCATTCTGTATTAATGAGGGAATATTATGTGAATATCTACGAATGTTTCTAATGCTTATATCGCCAAAACGCCGTCAATATTACGTAAGCTCTGTTTATAATTCATGATATTTGGTAAATAATTTAATCAGCCAGTTTTTATGATGGGAAAGATTTTTCATTTACGTCCATTCTGCGTTATTTCATTCATTAACTTTCATTTATGAAACTACGAAAGTTTCTGATAGGAAAGATTTATCATTAAAGCTTATTCTGCATTAATGAAAGAAATATAATGTTGTATATCACTACGAACTTTTCTGATGCATATATCACCAAAATATCAAGTTAGATAACCCTGTTTAGAATTCATGTGAGTTGGTCAATAATTTAAATAGCCAGTTTTGATAATGGGAACGATATTAAATTAAGGTTCATTCTGTATTAATGAGGGAATATTATGTGAATATCTACGAATGTTTCTAATGCTTATATCACCAAAACGTCATCAATTTTACGTAAGCTCTGGTTAGAATTCATGAAATTTGGAAAGTAATTTAATCAGCTAGTTTTCATGATAGGAAAGATTTTTGATTTAGGTCCATTCTGCGTTATTTTATTCATTAACTTTTATGTATAAAACTACGAAAGTTTCTTATAAGAAAGATTTTCCATTAACGTTTATTTTGCGTTAATGAAAGAAATATAATGTTGTCGTATGTCACTACTAATGTTTCTGATGCATATGTCACCAAAATGTCGTCAAGATAGACAACCCTGTTTAGAATTCATGTGAGTTGGTCAATAATTTAATTAGCCAGTTTTGATAATGAGAACGATATTAAATTAAGGTTCATTCTGTATTAATGATTGAAATATTATGTGAATATCTACGAAAGTTTCTGTTGCCTATATTACCAAAACGTCATCAATTTTACGTAAGCTCTGTTTAGAATTCATGAAATTTGGTAAATAATTTAATCAGCTAGTTTTCATGATGGGAAAGATTTTTCATTTACGTCCATTCTGCGTTATTTTATTCATTAACTTTTATGTATAAAACTACGAAAGTTTCTTATAAGAAAGATTTTCCATTAACGTTTATTCTGCATTAATGAAAGAAATATAATGTTGTCGTATGTCACTAGTAATGTTTCTGATGCATATATCATCAAAATGTCGTCAAGTTAGATAACCCTGTTTAGAATTCATGTGAGTTGGTCAATAATTTAAATAGCCAGTTTTGATAATGCGAACGATATTAAATTAAGGTTCATTCTGTATTAATGAGGGAATATTATGTGAATATCTACGAATGTTTCTAATGCTTATATCGCCAAAACGTCGTCAATATTACGTAAGCTCTGTTTATAATTCATGAAATTTGGTAAATAATTTAATCAGCTAGCTTTCATGATGGGAAAGGTTTTTCATTTACGTCCATCCTGCGTTATTTCATTCATTAACTTTCGTGTATAAAACTCCAAAAATTTCTGATAAGAAAGATTTTCCATTACCGTTTATTCTGCATTAATGAAAGAAATATAATGTTGTTGTATGTCACTACGAACGTTTCTGATGCATATATCACCAAAATATCAAGTTAGATAACCCTTTTTAGAATTCATGTGAGTTGGTCAATAATTTAAATAGCCAGTTTTGATATACGAACGATATTAAATTAAGATTCATTCTGTATTAATGAGGGAATATTATGTGAATATCTACGAATGTTTCTAATGCTTATATCGCCAAAACGCCGTCAATATTACGTAAGCTCTGTTTATAATTCATGATATTTGGTAAATAAGTTAATCAGCCAGTTTTTATGATGGGAAAGATTTTTCATTTACGTCCATTCTGCGTTATTTCATTCATTAACTTTCATTTATATAACTAAGAAAGTTTCTGATAGGAAAGATTTATCATTAAAGCTTATTCTGCATTAATGAAAGAAATATAATGTTGTTGTATGTCACTACTAATGTTTCTGATGCATATATCATCAAAATGTCGTCAAGTTAGATAACCCTGTTTAGAATTCATGTGAGTTGGTCAATAATTTAATTAGCCAGTTTTGATAATGAGAACGATATTAAATTAAGGTTCATTCTGTATTAATCAGATATAATATGTAGATGTATGTTATCTACAAATGTTTCTGTTGCTTATATCGCCAAAACGTCATCAATTTACGTAAGCTCTGTTTAGAATTCATGAAATTTGGTAAATA
Source organism: Nezara viridula (assembly GCA_928085145.1). NCBI lineage: Eukaryota > Metazoa > Arthropoda > Insecta > Hemiptera > Pentatomidae > Nezara > Nezara viridula. Next base: position 28,426 of record CAKMRH010000027.1, on the reverse strand, counting down.
ATTTAATCAGCTAGTTTTCATGATGGGAAAGATTTTTCATTTACGTCCATTCTGCGTTATTTTATTCATTAACTTTTATGTATAAAACTACGAAAGTTTCTTATAAGAAAGATTTTGCATTAACGTTTATTCTGCATTAATGAAAGAAATATAATGTTGTCGTATGTCACTACTAATGTTTCTGATGCATATGTCACCAAAATGTCGTCAAGATAGATAACCCTGTTTAGAATTCATGTGAGTTGGTCAATAATTTAATTAGCCAGTTTTGATAATGAGAACGATATTAAGTTAAGGTTCATTCTGTATTAATGCCAGATATAATATGTAGATGTATGTTACTACAAATGTTTCTGTTGCTTATATCGCCAAAACTTCGTCAATTTAGATAAGCCAGTTTAGAATTCATGAAATTTGGTAAATAATTTAATCAGCTAGTTTTCATGATGGAAAAGAATTTTCATTTACGTCCATCCTGCGTTATTTCATTCATTAACTTTCGTGTATAAAACTCCAAAAATTTCTGATAAGAAAGATTTTCCATTACCGTTTATTCTGCATTAATGAAAGAAATATAATGTTGTTGTATGTCACTACGAACGTTTCTGATGCATATATCACCAAAATATCAAGTTAGATAACCCTGTTTAGAATTCATGTGAGTTGGTCAATAATTTAAATAGCCAGTTTTGATAATGCGAACGATATTAAATTAAGGTTCATTCTGTATTAATGAGGGAATATTATGTGAATATCTACGAATGTTTCTAATGCTTATATCGCCAAAACGTCGTCAATATTACGTAAGCTCTGTTTATAATTCATGAAATTTGGTAAATAATTTAATCAGCTAGCTTTCATGATGGGAAAGGTTTTTCATTTACGTCCATTCTGCGTTATTTCATTCATTAACTTTCATGTATAAAACTCCAAAATTTCTGATAAGAAAGATCTTCCATTACCGTTTATTCTGCATTAATGAAAGAAATATAATGTTGTTGTATGTCACTACGAACGTTTCTGATGCATATATCACCAAAATATCAAGTTAGATAACCCTGTTTAGAATTCATGTGAGTTGGTCAATAATTTAAATAGCCAGTTTTGATAATGCGAACGATATTAAATTAAGGTTCATTCTGTATTAATGAGGAATATTATGTGAATTATCTACGAATGTTTCTAATGCTTATATCGCCAAAACGTCGTCAATATTACGTAAGCTCTGTTTATAATTCATGATATTTGGTAAATAATTTAATCAGCCAGTTTTTATGATGGGAAAGATTTTTCATTTACGTCCATTCTGCGTTATTTCATTCATTAACTTTCATGTATAAAACTACGAAAGTTTCTGATAAGAAAGGTCTTCATTAACGTTTATTCTGCATTAATGAAAGAAATATAATGTTGTAGTATGTCGCTACTAATGTTTCTGATGTATATATCACCAAAATGTCGTCAAGTTAGATAACCCTGTTTAGAATTCATGTGAGTTGGTCAATAATTTAATTAGCCAGTTTTGATAATGAGAACGATATTAAGTTAAGGTTCATTCTGTATTAATACAGATATAATATGTAGATGTATGTTACTACAAATGTTTCTGTTGCTTATATCGCCAAAACGCCTTCAAGTTAGATAACCCCGTTTAGAATTCATGAAATTTGGTAAATAATTTAATCAGCTAGTTTTCATGATGGGAAAGATTTTTCATTTACGTCCATTCTGCGTTATTTTATTCATTAACTTTCATGTATAAAACTACGAAAGTTTCTTATAAGAAAGATTTTGCATTAACGTTTATTCTGCATTAATGAAAGAAATATAATGTTGTCGTATGTCACTACTAATGTTTCTGATGCATATGTCACCAAAATGTCGTCAAGATAGATAACCCTGTTTAGAATTCATGTGAGTTGGTCAATAATTTAATTAGCCAGTTTTGATAATGAGAACGATATTATGTTAAGGTTCATTCTGTATTAATGACAGATATAATATGTAGATGTATGTTACTACAAATGTTTCTGTTGCTTATATCGCCAAAACTTCGTCAACTTAGATAACCCAGTTTAGAATTCATGAAATTTGGTAAATAATTTAATCAGCAAGTTTTCATGATGGAAAAGAATTTTCATTTACGTCCATCCTGCGTTATTTCATTCATTAACTTTCATGTATAAAACTCCAAAAATTTCTGATAAGAAAGATTTTCCATTACCGTTTATTCTGCATTAATGAAAGAAATATAATGTTGTTGTATGTCACTACGAACGTTTCTGATGCATATATCACCAAAATATCAAGTTAGATAACCCTGTTTAGAATTCATGTGAGTTGGTCAATAATTTAAATAGCCAGTTTTGATAATGCGAACGATATTAAATTAAGGTTCATTCTGTATTAATGAGGGAATATTATGTGAATATCTACGAATGTTTCTAATGCTTATATCGCCAAAACGCCGTCAATATTACGTAAGCTCTGTTTATAATTCATGATATTTGGTAAATAATTTAATCAGCCAGTTTTTATGATGGGAAAGATTTTTCATTTACGTCCATTCTGCGTTATTTCATTCATTAACTTTCATTTATAAAACTACGAAAGTTTCTGATAGGAAAGATTTATCATTAAAGCTTATTCTGCATTAATGAAAGAAATATAATGTTGTCGTATGTCACTACTAATGTTTCTGATGCATATATCACCAAAATGTCGTCAAGTTAGATAACCCTGTTTAGAATTCATGTGAGTTGGTCAATAATTTAATTAGCCAGTTTTGATAATGAGAACGATATTAAGTTAAGGTTCATTCTGTATTAATGCCAGATATAATATGTAGATGTATGTTACTACAAATGTTTCTGTTGCTTATATCGCCAAAACGTCATCAATTTTACGTAAGCTCTGTTTAGAATTCATGAAATTTGGTAAATAATTTAATCAGCTAGTTTTCATGATGGGAAAGATTTTTCATTTACGTCCATTCTGCGTTATTTCATTCATTAACTTTTATGTATAAAACTACGAAAGTTTCTTATAAGAAAGATTTTCCATTAACGTTTATTCTGCATTAATGAAAGAAATATAATGTTGTCGTATGTCACTACTAATGTTTCTGATGCATATGTCACCAAAATGTCGTCAAGATAGATAACCCTGTTTAGAATTCATGTGAGTTGGTCAATAATTTAATTAGCCAGTTTTGATAATGAGAACGATATTAAGTTAAGGTTCATTCTGTATTAATGCCAGATATAATATGTAGATGTATGTTACTACAAATGTTTCTGTTGCTTATATCGCCAAAACTTCGTCAAGTTAGATAACCAGTTTAGAATTCATGAAATTTGGTAAATAATTTAATCAACTAGTTTTCATGATGGAAAAGATTTTTCATTTACGTCCATTCTGCGTTATTTCATTCATTAACTTTCATGTATAAAACTCCAAAAATTTCTGATAAGAAAGATTTTCCATTAACGTTTATTCTGCATTAATGAAAGAAATATAATGTTGTTGTATGTCACTACGAACGTTTCTGATGCATATATCACCAAAATATCAAGTTAGATAACCCTGTTTAGAATTCATGTGAGTTGGTCAATAATTTAAATAGCCAGTTTTGATAATGCGAACGATATTAAATTAAGGTTCATTCTGTATTAATGAGGGAATATTATGTGAATATCTACGAATGTTTCTAATGCTTATATCGCCAAAACGTCGTCAATATTACGTAAGCTCTGTTTATAATTCATGAAATTTGGTAAATAATTTAATCAGCTAGTTTTCATGATAGGAAAGGTTTTTCATTTACGTCCATTCTGCGTTATTTCATTCATTAACTTTCATGCATAAAACTCCTAAAATTTCTGATAAGAAAGATTTTCCATTACCGTTTATTCTGCATTAATGAAAGAAATATAATGTTGTTGTATGTCACTACGAGCGTTTCTGATGCATATATCACCAAAATATCAAGTTAGATAACCCTGTTTAGAATTCATGTGAGTTGGTCAATAATTTAAATAGCCAGTGTTGATAATGCTAACGTTATTAAATTAAGGTTTATTCTGTATTAATGCCAGATATAATATGTAGATGTATGTTACTACAAATGTTTCTGTTGCTTATATCGCCAAAACTTCGTCAAGTTAGATAACCCAGTTTAGAATTCTTGAAAGGTGGTAAATAATTTAAGCAGCCAGTTTTGATAAAGAGAACGATATTAAGTTAAGGTTCATTCTGCGTTATTTCATTCATTAACTTTCATGTATAAAACTCCGAAAATTTCTGATAAGAAAGGTCTTCCATTAACGTTTATTCTGCATTAATGAAAGAAATATAATGTTGTAGTATGTCGCTACTAATGTTTCTGATGTATATATCACCAAAATGTCGTCAAGTTAGATAACCCTGTTTAGAATTCATGTGAGTTGGTCAATAATTTAATTAGCCAGTTTTGATAATAAGAACGATATTAAGTTAAGGTTCATTCTGTATTAATACCAGATATAATATGTAGATGTATGTTACTACAAATGTTTCTGTTGCTTATATCGCCAAAACGCCTTCAAGTTAGATAACCCAGTTTAGAATTCATGAAAGGTGGTAGATAATTTAAGCAGCCAGTTTTCATGATGGGAAAGATTTTTCATTTACGTCCATTCTGCGTTATTTTATTCATTAACTTTCATGTATAAAAATATGAAAGTTTCTTATAAGAAAGATTTTCCATTAACGTTTATTCTGCATTAATGAAAGAAATATAATGTTGTCGTATGTCACTACTAATGTTTCTGATGCATATGTCACCAAAATGTCGTCAAGATAGATAACCCTGTTTAGAATTCATGTGAGTTGGTCATTAATTTAATTAGCCAGTTTTGATAATGAGAACGATATTATGTTAAGGTTCATTCTGTATTAATGACAGATATAATATGTAGATGTATGTTACTACAAATGTTTCTGTTGCTTATATCGCCAAAACTTCGTCAACTTAGATAACCCAGTTTAGAATTCATGAAATTTGGTAAATAATTTAATCAGCAAGTTTTCATGATGGGAAAGATTTTTCATTTACGTCCATTCTGCGTTATTTCATTCATTAACTTTCATGTATAAAACTCCAAAAATTTCTGATAAGAAAGATTTTCCATTAACGTTTATTCTGCATCAATTAAAGAAATATAATGTTGTCGTAAGTCACTACTAATGTTTCTGATGCATATATCACCAAAATATCAAGTTAGATAACCCTGTTTAGAATTCATGTGAGTTGGTCAATAATTTAAATAGCCAGTTTTGATAATGCGAACGATATTAAATTAAGGTTCATTCTGTTTTAATGAGGGAATATTATGTGAATATCTACGAATGTTTCTAATGCTTATATCGCCAAAACGTCGTCAATATTACGTAAGCTCTGTTTATAATTCATGATATTTGGTAAATAATTTAATCAGCCAGTTTTTATGATGGAAAAGATTTTTCATTTACGTCCATTCTGCGTTATTTCATTCATTAACTTTCATTTATAAAACTACGAAAGTTTCTGATAGGAAAGATTTATCATTAAAGCTTATTCTGCATTAATGAAAGAAATATAATGTTGTTATATGTCACAACGAACTTTTCTGATGCATATATCACCAAAATATCAAGTTAGATAACCCTGTTTAGAATTCATGTGAGTTGGTCAATAATTTAAATAGCCAGTTTTGATAATGCGAACGATATTAAATTAAGGTTCATTCTGTATTAATGAGGGAATATTATGTGAATATCTACGAATGTTTCTAATGCATATATCACCAAAACGTCATCAATTTTACGTAAGCTCTGGTTAGAATTCATGAAATTTGGAAAGTAATTTAATCAGCTAGTTTTCATGATGGGAAAGATTTTTCATTTAGGTCCTTTCTGCGTTATTTCATTCATCAACTTTCATGTATATAACTACGAAAGTTTCTGATAGGAAAGATTTATCATTAAAGCTTATTCTGCATTAATGAAAGAAATATAATGTTGTTGTATGTCACTACTAATGTTTCTGATGCATATATCATCAAAATGTCGTCAAGTTAGATAACCCTGTTTAGTATTCATGTGAGTTGGTCAATAATTTAAATAGCCAGTGTTGATAATGCTAACGTTATTAAATTAAGGTTTATTCTGTATTAATGCCAGATATAATATGTAGATGTATGTTACTACAAATGTTTCTGTTGCTTATATCGCCAAAACTTCGTCAAGTTAGATAACCCAGTTTAGAATTCTTGAAAGGTGGTAAATAATTTAATCAACTAGTTTTCATGATGGGAAAGATTTTTCATTTCCGTCCATTCTGCGTTATTTCATTCATTAACATTCATGTATAAAACTCCGAAAATTTCTGATAAGAAAGGTTTTCCATTAACGTTTATTCTGCATTAATGAAAGAAATATAATGTTGTAGTATGTCACTACTAATGTTTCTAATGCATATGCCACCAAAATGTCGTCAAGTTAGATAACCCTGTTTAGAATTCATGTGAGTTGGTCAATAATTTAATTAGCCAGTTTTGATAAAGAGAACGATATTAAGTTAAGGTTCATTCTGTATTAATGCCAGATATAATATGTAGATGTATATTACTACAAATGTTTCTGTTGCTTATATCGCCAAAACTTCGTCAAGTTAGATAACCCAGTTTAGAATTCATGAAATTTGGTAAATAATTTAATCAGCAAGTTTTCATGATGAAAAAGAATTTTCATTTACGTCCATCCTGCGTTATTTCATTCATTAACTTTCATGTATAAAACTCCAAAAATTTCTGATAACAAAGATTTTCCATTACCGTTTATTCTGCATTAATGAAAGAAATATAATGTTGTTGTATGTCACTACGAACGTTTCTGATGCATATATCACCAAAATATCAAGTTAGATAACCCTGTTTAGAATTCATGTGAGTTGGTCAATAATTTAAATAGCCAGTTTTGATAATGCGAACGATATTAAATTAAGGTTCATTCTGTATTAATGAGGGAATATTATGTGAATTTCTACGAATGTTTCTAATGCTAATAAATTGATTAGCCAGTTTTGATGCTGAGAAGGATTTTCCATTAACGTTCATTCTGTATTTATGCCAGAAGTATAACGTGGATCTATGTCACTGTAGATATATTTTACAATGAATGTCTCTCATGCCTAGAACACTAAAACTTGATCAATTTTAGATAAATCATGTTTAGGATTAAAGAATATCAAGGGATAATTTTACTAGCCAGTTTTGATGATGAGAATGATATTCAATTAACGTTCATTTTGTATGAATGAGACAAATATTATGCTGATAACTACAAAAGTTCTGTTGCCTAAATCACCAAAACGTCATCAATTTTACATAAGCTCTATAAAGAATTCATGAAAGTTGGGAAATAATTTAAGTAGCCAGTTTTTATGATGTGAATGATATTTAATTAACGTCCACTTTGTATCAATGAGGGAAATATTATATGAATAACTACGAATGTTTCTGATAAGAATGATTTTTCATTAACGTTCACTCTGTATTAATGAGGGAAATATAATGTGGATGTATATATTTATATATTTTACAATGAATGTCTTTCATGCCTAGAACACTAAAACTTGATCAATTTTAGATAAATCATGTTTAGGATTAATGAATGTCAAGGGATAATTTTACTAGCCAGTTTTGATGATGAGAATGATATTTAATTAACGTCCACTTTGTATCAATGAGTGAAATATTATGTGAATAACTACGAAAGTTTCTGATAGGAAAGATTTTTCATTAACGTTCAATTCTGTATTAATGAGGGAAATATATTGCGGATGTATATATTTAGGTTTCTGTTGCCTAGGACACCAAAACGTCATCACGTTTAGATAAACCCGGTTTAGAATTCATGAAAGTTGAAGTATAACGTGGATCTATGTCACTAGAAAATTTTCTGTTGCCAAGATCACCAAAACGTCATAAATTTAATTAAATACTTAATAGTGGACCGTTTTGTATTTTAAAGGAAGGAGATAGTCCGGGGTGGCGGTCATAAATAGACTAAAATAGTGAAGCTATTCTGTTTCAAACTAACGTTTCGACCCGACATTGCTGGTCTTCTTCAGGGAGATGTGTTCAGCAAGAAGTTTCAGGAGCTAGCAAAAAGTATAAAATTTGAATACATATAATTGGAATTTAGATTCAAGAAAATTGAAAATGCCAGGATAAGTGGATTGGGTGTAATCAACGTGACGTATCGTATTTGGAAAACCAGACGATGAAGGTGATAAAGACGAAGTAGGCGAAAGAAGTAAAGCGAACTGTAGTAAGTCGGAGCTAAGGTGAAGTTAGGGTAAAGGATAAGGTGCGGATTTGTAACCTTGGAGTTCGAAACAGCGGGGCAGAGGTGCAGAGTTTGCATCTGAAAGTTCTTTTCAGAAATATAAGGCGGATGTATGTCACTACGTGTCTCATGCCAAGAACAACAAAACGTCATCTATTTTAAATAAATCTGTATAGGATTAAAGAATGAACATAAATAATTGTATTAGCTATCTTTGACGATGAGAAAGATTTTTCATTAACGTTCACTCTGTATTAATGAGGGAAATATAATGTGGATGTATATATTTATGTTTCTGTTGCCTAGAACACCAAAACGTCATCACGTTTAGGTAAACCCGGTTTAGAATTCATGAAAGTGGGGAAATAATTTATGAAGCCAGCTTTGATGATATAAAATATTTTCCATCAACTGTCATTCTGTATTAATGCCAGAAATAAAATGTAGATATATTTTACAATGAATGTCTTTCATGCCTAGAACACTAAAACTTGATCAATTTTAGATAAATCATGTTTAGGATTAATGAATGTCAAGGGATAATTTTACTAGCCAGTTTTGATGATGAGAATGATATTTAATTAACGTCCACTTTGTATCAATGAGTGAAATATTATGTGAATAACTACGAAAGTTTCTGATAAGAAAGATTTTTCATTAACGTTCAATTCTGTATTAATGAGGGAAATATAATGCGGATGTATATATTTAGGTTTCTGTTGCCTAGGACACCAAAACGTCATCACGTTTAGATAAACCCGGTTTAGAATTCATGAAAGTTGAAGTATAACGTGGATCTATGTCACTAGAAAATTTTCTGTTGCCAAGATCACCAAAACGTCATAAATTTAATTAAATACTTAATAGTGGACCGTTTTGTATTTTAAAGGAAGGAGATAGTCCGGGGTGGCGGTCATAAATAGACTAAAATAGTGAAGCTATTCTGTTTCAAACTAACGTTTCGACCCGACATTGCTGGTCTTCTTCAGGGAGATGTGTTCAGCAAGAAGTTTCAGGAGCTAGCAAAAAGTATAAAATTTGAATACATATAATTGGAATTTAGATTCAAGAAAATTGAAAATGCCAGGATAAGTGGATTGGGTGTAATCAACGTGACGTATCGTATTTGGAAAACCAGACGATGAAGGTGATAAAGACGAAGTAGGCGAAAGAAGTAAAGCGAACTGTAGTAAGTCGGAGCTAAGGTGAAGTTAGGGTAAAGGATAAGGTGCGGATTTGTAACCTTGGAGTTCGAAACAGCGGGGCAGAGGTGCAGAGTTTGCATCTGAAAGTTCTTTTCAGAAATATAAGGCGGATGTATGTCACTACGTGTCTCATGCCAAGAACAACAAAACGTCATCTATTTTAAATAAATCTGTATAGGATTAAAGAATGAACATAAATAATTGTATTAGCTATCTTTGACGATGAGAAAGATTTTTCATTAACGTTCACTCTGTATTAATGAGGGAAATATAATGTGGATGTATATATTTATGTTTCTGTTGCCTAGAACACCAAAACGTCATCACGTTTAGGTAAACCCGGTTTAGAATTCATGAAAGTGGGGAAATAATTTATGAAGCCAGTTTTGATGATGAGAATGATATTCAATTAACGTTCATTTTGTTTTAATGAGACAAATATTATGCGGATAACTACAAAAGTTCTGTTGCCTAAATCACCAAAACGTCATCAATTTTACATAAGCACTATAAAGAATTCATGAAAGTTGGTAAATAATTTAAGTAGCCAGTTTTTATAATGAGAATGATATTTAATTAACGTCCACTTTCTATCAATGAGGGAAATATTATGTGAATAACTACGAATGTTTCTGATAAGAAAGATTTTTCATTAACGTTCACTCTGTATTAATGAGGGAAATATAATGTTGATATATATATTTATGTTTCTGTTTCCTAGAACACCAAAACGTCATCAAGTTTAGATAAACCCGGTTTAGAATTCATGAAAGTTGGGAAATAATTTAAGTAGCCAGCTTTGATGATATAAAATATTTTCCATTAACTGTCATTCTGTATTAATGCCAGAAATAAAATGTAGATATATTTTACAATGAATGTCTCTCATGCCTAGAACACTAAAACTTGATTAATTTTAGATAAATCATGTTTAGGATTAAAGAATGTCAAGAGATAATTTTACTAGCCAGTTTTGATGATGAGAATGATATTCAATTAACGTTCATTTTGTTTTAATGAGAGAAATATTATGCGGATAACTACAAACGTTCTGTTGCCTAAATCACCAAAACGTCATCAATTTTACATAAGCCCTATAAAGAATTCATGAAAGTTGGTAAATAATTTAAGTAGCCAGTTTTTATGATGAGAATGATATTTAATTAACGTCCACTTTCTAACAATGAGGGAAATATTATGTGAATAACTACGAATGTTTCTGATAAGAAAGATTTCTCATTAACGTTCACTCTGTATTAATGAGGGAAATATAATGTTGATATATATATTTATGTTTCTGTTTCCTAGAACACCAAAACGTCATCAAGTTTAGATAAACTATAGAATGATATTCAATTAACGTTCATTTTGTTTTAATGAGACAAATATTATGCGGATAACTACAAAAGTTCTGTTGCCTAAATCACCAAAACGTCATCAATTTTACATAAGCTCTATAAAGAATTCATAAAAGTTGGTAAATAATTTAATCAGCAAGTTTTCATGATGGGAAAGATTTTTCATTTACGTCCATTCTGCGTTATTTCATTCATTAACTTTCATGTATAAAACTCCAAAAATTTCTGATAAGAAAGATTTTCCATTAACGTTTATTCTGCATTAATGAAAGAAATATAATGTTGTCGTAAGTCACTACTAATGTTTCTGATGCATATATCACCAAAATATCAAGTTAGATAACCCTGTTTAGAATTCATGTGAGTTGGTCAATAATTTAAATAGCCAGTTTTGATAATGCGAACGACATTAAATTAAGGTTCATTCTGTATTAATGAGGGAATATTATGTGAATATCTACGAATGTTTCTAATGCTTATATCGCCAAAACGTCGTCAATATTACGTAAGCTCTGTTTATAATTCATGAAATTTGGTAAATAATTTAATCAGCAAGTTTTCATGATGAAAAAGAATTTTCATTTACGTCCATCCTGCGTTATTTCATTCATTAACTTTCATTTATAAAACTACGAAAGTTTCTGATAGGAAAGATTTATCATTAAAGCTTATTCTGCATTAATGAAAGAAATATAATGTTGTTGTATATCACTACGAACTTTTCTGATGCATATATCACCAAAATATCAAGTTAGATAACCCTGTTTAGAATTCATGTGAGTTGGTCAATAATTTAAATAGCCAGTTTTGATAATGCGAACGATATTAAATTAAGGTTCATTCTGTATTAATGAGGGAATATTATGTGAATATCTACGAATGTTTCTAATGCTTATATCACCAAAACGTCATCAATTTTACGTAAGCTCTGGTTAGAATTCATGAAATTTGGAAAGTAATTTAATCAGCTAGTTTTCATGATGGGAAAGATTTTTCATTTAGGTCCTTTCTGCGTTATTTCATTCATCAACTTTCATGTATATAACTACGAAAGTTTCTGATAGGAAAGATTTATCATTAAAGCTTATTCTGCATTAATGAAAGAAATATAATGTTGTTGTATGTCACTACTAATGTTTCTGATGCATATATCATCAAAATGTCGTCAAGTTAGATAACCCTGTTTAGAATTCATGTGAGTTGGTCAATAATTTAATTAGCCAGTTTTGATAATGAGAACGATATTAAATTAAGGTTCATTCTGTATTAATGCCAGATATAATATGTAGATGTATGTTACTACAAATGTTTCTGATGCATATGTCACCAAAATGTCGTCAAGTTAGATAACCCCGTTTAGAATTCATGAAATTTGGTAAATAATTTAATCAGCTAGTTTTCATGATGGGAAAGATTTTTCATTTACGTCCATTCTGCGTTATTTTATTCATTAACTTTTATGTATAAAACTACGAAAGTTTCTTATAAGAAAGATTTTGCATTAACGTTTATTCTGCATTAATGAAAGAAATATAATGTTGTCGTATGTCACTACTAATGTTTCTGATGCATATGTCACCAAAATGTCGTCAAGATAGATAACCCTGTTTAGAATTCATGTGAGTTGGTCAATAATTTAATTAGCCAGTTTTGATAATGAGAACGATATTAAGTTAAGGTTCATTCTGTATTAATGCCAGATATAATATGTAGATGTATGTTACTACAAATGTTTCTGTTGCTTATATCGCCAAAACTTCGTCAAGTTAGATAACCCAGTTTAGAATTCATGAAATTTGGTAAATAATTTAATCAGCTAGTTTTCATGATGGAAAAGAATTTTCATTTACGTCCATCCTGCGTTATTTCATTCATTAACTTTCATGTATAAAACTCCAAAAATTTCTGATAAGAAAGATTTTCCATTACCGTTTATTCTGCATTAATGAAAGAAATATAATGTTGTTGTATGTCACTACGAACGTTTCTGATGCATATATCACCAAAATATCAAGTTAGATAACCCTGTTTAGAATTCATGTGAGTTGGTCAATAATTTAAATAGCCAGTTTTGATAATGCGAACGATATTAAATTAAGGTTCATTCTGTATTAATGAGGGAATATTATGTGAATTTCTACGAATGTTTCTAATGCTTATATCGCCAAAATGTCGTCAATATTACGTAAGCTCTGTTTATAATTCATGATATTTGGTAAATAATTTAATAAGCTAGCTTTCATGATGGGAAAGGTTTTTCATTTAGGTCCATTCTGCGTTATTTCATTCATCAACTTTCATGTATATAACTACGAAAGTTTCTGATAGGAAAGATTTATCATTAAAGCTTATTCTGCATTAATAAAAGAAATATAATGTTGTTGTATGTCACTACTAATGTTTCTGATGCATATATCATCAAAATGTCGTCAAGTTAGATAACCCTGTTTAGAATTCATGTGAGTTGGTCGATAATTTAATTAGCCAGTTTGGATAATGAGAACGATATTAAATTAAGGTTCATTCTGTATTAATACCAGATATAATATGTAGATGTATGTTACTACAAATGTTTCTGTTGCTTATATCGCCAAAACGTCTTCAAGTTAGATAACCCAGTTTAGAATTCATGAAATTTGGTAAATAATTTAATCAACTAGTTTTCATGATGGGAAAGATTTTTCATTTACGCTTATTCTGCGTTATTTTATTCATTAACTTTTATGTATAAAACTACGAAAGTTTCTTATAAGAAAGATTTTCCATTAACGTTTATTCTGCATTAATGAAAGAAATATAATGTTGTCGTATGTCACTACTAATGTTTCTGATGCATATGTCACCAAAATGTCGTCAAGTTAGATAACCCTGTTTAGAATTCATGTGAGTTGGACAATAATTTAATTAGCCAGTTTTGATAATGAGAACGATATTAAGTTAAGGTTCATTCTGTATTAATGACAGATATAATATGTAGATGTATGTTACTACAAATGTTTCTGTTGCTTATATCGCCAAAACTTCGTCAAGTTAGATAACCCAGTTTAGAATTCATGAAATTTGGTAAATAATTTAATCAACTAGTTTTCATGATGAAAAAGAATTTTCATTTACGTCCATCCTGTGTTATTTCATTCATTAACTTTCATGTATAAAACTCCAAAAATTTCTGATAAGAAAGATTTTCCATTGCCGTTTATTCTGCATTAATGAAAGAAATATAATGTTGTTGTATGTCACTACGAACGTTTCTGATGCATATATCACCAAAATATCAAGTTAGATAACCCTGTTTAGAATTCATGTGAGTTGGTCAATAATTTAAATAGCCAGTTTTGATAATGCGAACGATATTAAATTAAGGTTCATTCTGTATTAATGAGGGAATATTATGTGAATATCTACGAATGTTTCTAATGCTTATATCGCCAAAACGTCGTCAATATTACGTAAGCTCTGTTTATAATTCATGAAATTTGGTAAATAATTTAATCAGCTAGTTTTCATGATAGGAAAGGTTTTTCATTTACGTCCATTCTGCGTTATTTCATTCATTAACTTTCATGCATAAAACTCCTAAAATTTCTGATAAGAAAGATTTTCCATTACCGTTTATTCTGCATTAATGAAAGAAATATAATGTTGTTGTATGTCACTACGAGCGTTTCTGATGCATATATCACCAAAATATCAAGTTAGATAACCCTGTTTAGAATTCATGTGAGTTGGTCAATAATTTAAATAGCCAGTGTTGATAATGCTAACGTTATTAAATTAAGGTTTATTCTGTATTAATGCCAGATATAATATGTAGATGTATGTTACTACAAATGTTTCTGTTGCTTATATCGCCAAAACTTCGTCAAGTTAGATAACCCAGTTTAGAATTCTTGAAAGGTGGTAAATAATTTAAGCAGCCAGTTTTGATAAAGAGAACGATATTAAGTTAAGGTTCATTCTGCGTTATTTCATTCATTAACTTTCATGTATAAAACTCCGAAAATTTCTGATAAGAAAGGTCTTCCATTAACGTTTATTCTGCATTAATGAAAGAAATATAATGTTGTAGTATGTCGCTACTAATGTTTCTGATGTATATATCACCAAAATGTCGTCAAGTTAGATAACCCTGTTTAGAATTCATGTGAGTTGGTCAATAATTTAATTAGCCAGTTTTGATAATAAGAACGATATTAAGTTAAGGTTCATTCTGTATTAATACCAGATATAATATGTAGATGTATGTTACTACAAATGTTTCTGTTGCTTATATCGCCAAAACGCCTTCAAGTTAGATAACCCAGTTTAGAATTCATGAAAGGTGGTAGATAATTTAAGCAGCCAGTTTTCATGATGGGAAAGATTTTTCATTTACGTCCATTCTGCGTTATTTTATTCATTAACTTTCATGTATAAAAATATGAAAGTTTCTTATAAGAAAGATTTTCCATTAACGTTTATTCTGCATTAATGAAAGAAATATAATGTTGTCGTATGTCACTACTAATGTTTCTGATGCATATGTCACCAAAATGTCGTCAAGATAGATAACCCTGTTTAGAATTCATGTGAGTTGGTCATTAATTTAATTAGCCAGTTTTGATAATGAGAACGATATTATGTTAAGGTTCATTCTGTATTAATGACAGATATAATATGTAGATGTATGTTACTACAAATGTTTCTGTTGCTTATATCGCCAAAACTTCGTCAACTTAGATAACCCAGTTTAGAATTCATGAAATTTGGTAAATAATTTAATCAGCAAGTTTTCATGATGGGAAAGATTTTTCATTTACGTCCATTCTGCGTTATTTCATTCATTAACTTTCATGTATAAAACTCCAAAAATTTCTGATAAGAAAGATTTTCCATTAACGTTTATTCTGCATCAATTAAAGAAATATAATGTTGTCGTAAGTCACTACTAATGTTTCTGATGCATATATCACCAAAATATCAAGTTAGATAACCCTGTTTAGAATTCATGTGAGTTGGTCAATAATTTAAATAGCCAGTTTTGATAATGCGAACGATATTAAATTAAGGTTCATTCTGTTTTAATGAGGGAATATTATGTGAATATCTACGAATGTTTCTAATGCTTATATCGCCAAAACGTCGTCAATATTACGTAAGCTCTGTTTATAATTCATGATATTTGGTAAATAATTTAATCAGCAGGTTTTTATGATGGAAAAGATTTTTCATTTACGTCCATTCTGCGTTATTTCATTCATTAACTTTCATTTATAAAACTACGAAAGTTTCTGATAGGAAAGAATTATCATTAAAGCTTATTCTGCATTAATGAAAGAAATATAATGTTGTTATATGTCACAACGAACTTTTCTGATGCATATATCACCAAAATATCAAGTTAGATAACCCTGTTTAGAATTCATGTGAGTTGGTCAATAATTTAAATAGCCAGTTTTGATAATGCGAACGATATTAAATTAAGGTTCATTCTGTATTAATGAGGGAATATTATGTGAATATCTACGAATGTTTCTAATGCATATATCACCAAAACGTCATCAATTTTACGTAAGCTCTGGTTAGAATTCATGAAATTTGGAAAGTAATTTAATCAGCTAGTTTTCATGATGGGAAAGATTTTTCATTTAGGTCCTTTCTGCGTTATTTCATTCATCAACTTTCATGTATATAACTACGAAAGTTTCTGATAGGAAAGATTTATCATTAAAGCTTATTCTGCATTAATGAAAGAAATATAATGTTGTTGTATGTCACTACGAATGTTTCTGATGCATATATCATCAAAATGTCGTCAAGTTAGATAACCCTGTTTAGTATTCATGTGAGTTGGTCAATAATTTAAATAGCCAGTGTTGATAATGCTAACGTTATTAAATTAAGGTTTATTCTGTATTAATGCCAGATATAATATGTAGATGTATGTTACTACAAATGTTTCTGTTGCTTATATCGCCAAAACTTCGTCAAGTTAGATAACCCAGTTTAGAATTCTTGAAAGGTGGTAAATAATTTAATCAACTAGTTTTCATGATGGGAAAGATTTTTCATTTCCGTCCATTCTGCGTTATTTCATTCATTAACTTTCATGTATAAAACTCCAAAAATTTCTGATAAGAAAGATTTTCCATTAACGTTTATTCTGCATTAATGAAAGAAATATAATGTTGTAGTATGTCACTACTAATGTTTCTAATGCATATGCCACCAAAATGTCGTCAAGTTAGATAACCCTGTTTAGAATTCATGTGAGTTGGTCAATAATTTAATTAGCCAGTTTTGATAAAGAGAACGATATTAAGTTAAGGTTCATTCTGTATTAATGCCAGATATAATATGTAGATGTATATTACTACAAATGTTTCTGTTGCTTATATCGCCAAAACTTCGTCAAGTTAGATAACCCAGTTTAGAATTCATGAAATTTGGTAAATAATTTAATCAGCAAGTTTTCATGATGAAAAAGAATTTTCATTTACGTCCATCCTGCGTTATTTCATTCATTAACTTTCATGTATAAAACTCCAAAAATTTCTGATAACAAAGATTTTCCATTACCGTTTATTCTGCATTAATGAAAGAAATATAATGTTGTTGTATGTCACTACGAACGTTTCTGATGCATATATCACCAAAATATCAAGTTAGATAACCCTGTTTAGAATTCATGTGAGTTGGTCAATAATTTAAATAGCCAGTTTTGATAATGCGAACGATATTAAATTAAGGTTCATTCTGTATTAATGAGGGAATATTATGTGAATTTCTACGAATGTTTCTAATGCTAATAAATTGATTAGCCAGTTTTGATGCTGAGAAGGATTTTCCATTAACGTTCATTCTGTATTTATGCCAGAAGTATAACGTGGATCTATGTCACTGTAGATATATTTTACAATGAATGTCTCTCATGCCTAGAACACTAAAACTTGATCAATTTTAGATAAATCATGTTTAGGATTAAAGAATATCAAGGGATAATTTTACTAGCCAGTTTTGATGATGAGAATGATATTCAATTAACGTTCATTTTGTATGAATGAGACAAATATTATGCTGATAACTACAAAAGTTCTGTTGCCTAAATCACCAAAACGTCATCAATTTTACATAAGCTCTATAAAGAATTCATGAAAGTTGGGAAATAATTTAAGTAGCCAGTTTTTATGATGTGAATGATATTTAATTAACGTCCACTTTGTATCAATGAGGGAAATATTATATGAATAACTACGAATGTTTCTGATAAGAATGATTTTTCATTAACGTTCACTCTGTATTAATGAGGGAAATATAATGTGGATGTATATATTTATATATTTTACAATGAATGTCTTTCATGCCTAGAACACTAAAACTTGATCAATTTTAGATAAATCATGTTTAGGATTAATGAATGTCAAGGGATAATTTTACTAGCCAGTTTTGATGATGAGAATGATATTTAATTAACGTCCACTTTGTATCAATGAGTGAAATATTATGTGAATAACTACGAAAGTTTCTGATAGGAAAGATTTTTCATTAACGTTCAATTCTGTATTAATGAGGGAAATATATTGCGGATGTATATATTTAGGTTTCTGTTGCCTAGGACACCAAAACGTCATCACGTTTAGATAAACCCGGTTTAGAATTCATGAAAGTTGAAGTATAACGTGGATCTATGTCACTAGAAAATTTTCTGTTGCCAAGATCACCAAAACGTCATAAATTTAATTAAATACTTAATAGTGGACCGTTTTGTATTTTAAAGGAAGGAGATAGTCCGGGGTGGCGGTCATAAATAGACTAAAATAGTGAAGCTATTCTGTTTCAAACTAACGTTTCGACCCGACATTGCTGGTCTTCTTCAGGGAGATGTGTTCAGCAAGAAGTTTCAGGAGCTAGCAAAAAGTATAAAATTTGAATACATATAATTGGAATTTAGATTCAAGAAAATTGAAAATGCCAGGATAAGTGGATTGGGTGTAATCAACGTGACGTATCGTATTTGGAAAACCAGACGATGAAGGTGATAAAGACGAAGTAGGCGAAAGAAGTAAAGCGAACTGTAGTAAGTCGGAGCTAAGGTGAAGTTAGGGTAAAGGATAAGGTGCGGATTTGTAACCTTGGAGTTCGAAACAGCGGGGCAGAGGTGCAGAGTTTGCATCTGAAAGTTCTTTTCAGAAATATAAGGCGGATGTATGTCACTACGTGTCTCATGCCAAGAACAACAAAACGTCATCTATTTTAAATAAATCTGTATAGGATTAAAGAATGAACATAAATAATTGTATTAGCTATCTTTGACGATGAGAAAGATTTTTCATTAACGTTCACTCTGTATTAATGAGGGAAATATAATGTGGATGTATATATTTATGTTTCTGTTGCCTAGAACACCAAAACGTCATCACGTTTAGGTAAACCCGGTTTAGAATTCATGAAAGTGGGGAAATAATTTATGAAGCCAGCTTTGATGATATAAAATATTTTCCATCAACTGTCATTCTGTATTAATGCCAGAAATAAAATGTAGATATATTTTACAATGAATGTCTTTCATGCCTAGAACACTAAAACTTGATCAATTTTAGATAAATCATGTTTAGGATTAATGAATGTCAAGGGATAATTTTACTAGCCAGTTTTGATGATGAGAATGATATTTAATTAACGTCCACTTTGTATCAATGAGTGAAATATTATGTGAATAACTACGAAAGTTTCTGATAAGAAAGATTTTTCATTAACGTTCAATTCTGTATTAATGAGGGAAATATAATGCGGATGTATATATTTAGGTTTCTGTTGCCTAGGACACCAAAACGTCATCACGTTTAGATAAACCCGGTTTAGAATTCATGAAAGTTGAAGTATAACGTGGATCTATGTCACTAGAAAATTTTCTGTTGCCAAGATCACCAAAACGTCATAAATTTAATTAAATACTTAATAGTGGACCGTTTTGTATTTTAAAGGAAGGAGATAGTCCGGGGTGGCGGTCATAAATAGACTAAAATAGTGAAGCTATTCTGTTTCAAACTAACGTTTCGACCCGACATTGCTGGTCTTCTTCAGGGAGATGTGTTCAGCAAGAAGTTTCAGGAGCTAGCAAAAAGTATAAAATTTGAATACATATAATTGGAATTTAGATTCAAGAAAATTGAAAATGCCAGGATAAGTGGATTGGGTGTAATCAACGTGACGTATCGTATTTGGAAAACCAGACGATGAAGGTGATAAAGACGAAGTAGGCGAAAGAAGTAAAGCGAACTGTAGTAAGTCGGAGCTAAGGTGAAGTTAGGGTAAAGGATAAGGTGCGGATTTGTAACCTTGGAGTTCGAAACAGCGGGGCAGAGGTGCAGAGTTTGCATCTGAAAGTTCTTTTCAGAAATATAAGGCGGATGTATGTCACTACGTGTCTCATGCCAAGAACAACAAAACGTCATCTATTTTAAATAAATCTGTATAGGATTAAAGAATGAACATAAATAATTGTATTAGCTA
Source organism: Nezara viridula (assembly GCA_928085145.1). NCBI lineage: Eukaryota > Metazoa > Arthropoda > Insecta > Hemiptera > Pentatomidae > Nezara > Nezara viridula. The sequence goes on along the minus strand of CAKMRH010000027.1, from coordinate 8,001 downwards.
TCTTTGACGATGAGAAAGATTTTTCATTAACGTTCACTCTGTATTAATGAGGGAAATATAATGTGGATGTATATATTTATGTTTCTGTTGCCTAGAACACCAAAACGTCATCACGTTTAGGTAAACCCGGTTTAGAATTCATGAAAGTGGGGAAATAATTTATGAAGCCAGTTTTGATGATGAGAATGATATTCAATTAACGTTCATTTTGTTTTAATGAGACAAATATTATGCGGATAACTACAAAAGTTCTGTTGCCTAAATCACCAAAACGTCATCAATTTTACATAAGCACTATAAAGAATTCATGAAAGTTGGTAAATAATTTAAGTAGCCAGTTTTTATAATGAGAATGATATTTAATTAACGTCCACTTTCTATCAATGAGGGAAATATTATGTGAATAACTACGAATGTTTCTGATAAGAAAGATTTTTCATTAACGTTCACTCTGTATTAATGAGGGAAATATAATGTTGATATATATATTTATGTTTCTGTTTCCTAGAACACCAAAACGTCATCAAGTTTAGATAAACCCGGTTTAGAATTCATGAAAGTTGGGAAATAATTTAAGTAGCCAGCTTTGATGATATAAAATATTTTCCATTAACTGTCATTCTGTATTAATGCCAGAAATAAAATGTAGATATATTTTACAATGAATGTCTCTCATGCCTAGAACACTAAAACTTGATTAATTTTAGATAAATCATGTTTAGGATTAAAGAATGTCAAGAGATAATTTTACTAGCCAGTTTTGATGATGAGAATGATATTCAATTAACGTTCATTTTGTTTTAATGAGAGAAATATTATGCGGATAACTACAAACGTTCTGTTGCCTAAATCACCAAAACGTCATCAATTTTACATAAGCCCTATAAAGAATTCATGAAAGTTGGTAAATAATTTAAGTAGCCAGTTTTTATGATGAGAATGATATTTAATTAACGTCCACTTTCTAACAATGAGGGAAATATTATGTGAATAACTACGAATGTTTCTGATAAGAAAGATTTCTCATTAACGTTCACTCTGTATTAATGAGGGAAATATAATGTTGATATATATATTTATGTTTCTGTTTCCTAGAACACCAAAACGTCATCAAGTTTAGATAAACTATAGAATGATATTCAATTAACGTTCATTTTGTTTTAATGAGACAAATATTATGCGGATAACTACAAAAGTTCTGTTGCCTAAATCACCAAAACGTCATCAATTTTACATAAGCTCTATAAAGAATTCATAAAAGTTGGTAAATAATTTAATCAGCAAGTTTTCATGATGGGAAAGATTTTTCATTTACGTCCATTCTGCGTTATTTCATTCATTAACTTTCATGTATAAAACTCCAAAAATTTCTGATAAGAAAGATTTTCCATTAACGTTTATTCTGCATCAATTAAAGAAATATAATGTTGTCGTAAGTCACTACTAATGTTTCTGATGCATATATCACCAAAATATCAAGTTAGATAACCCTGTTTAGAATTCATGTGAGTTGGTCAATAATTTAAATAGCCAGTTTTGATAATGCGAACGATATTAAATTAAGGTTCATTCTGTTTTAATGAGGGAATATTATGTGAATATCTACGAATGTTTCTAATGCTTATATCGCCAAAACGTCGTCAATATTACGTAAGCTCTGTTTATAATTCATGATATTTGGTAAATAATTTAATCAGCCAGTTTTTATGATGGAAAAGATTTTTCATTTACGTCCATTCTGCGTTATTTCATTCATTAACTTTCATTTATAAAACTACGAAAGTTTCTGATAGGAAAGATTTATCATTAAAGCTTATTCTGCATTAATGAAAGAAATATAATGTTGTTATATGTCACAACGAACTTTTCTGATGCATATATCACCAAAATATCAAGTTAGATAACCCGGTTTAGAATTCATGTGAGTTGGTCAATAATTTAAATAGCCAGTTTTGATAATGCGAACGATATTAAATTAAGGTTCATTCTGTATTAATGAGGGAATATTATGTGAATATCTACGAATGTTTCTAATGCATATATCACCAAAACGTCATCAATTTTACGTAAGCTCTGGTTAGAATTCATGAAATTTGGAAAGTAATTTAATCAGCTAGTTTTCATGATGGGAAAGATTTTTCATTTAGGTCCTTTCTGCGTTATTTCATTCATCAACTTTCATGTATATAACTACGAAAATTTCTGATAAGAAAGGTTTTCCATTAACGTTTATTCTGCATTAATGAAAGAAATATAATGTTGTAGTATGTCACTACTAATGTTTCTAATGCATATGCCACCAAAATGTCGTCAAGTTAGATAACCCTGTTTAGAATTCATGTGAGTTGGTCAATAATTTAATTAGCCAGTTTTGATAAAGAGAACGATATTAAGTTAAGGTTCATTCTGTATTAATGCCAGATATAATATGTAGATGTATATTACTACAAATGTTTCTGTTGCTTATATCGCCAAAACTTCGTCAAGTTAGATAACCCAGTTTAGAATTCATGAAATTTGGTAAATAATTTAATCAGCAAGTTTTCATGATGAAAAAGAATTTTCATTTACGTCCATCCTGCGTTATTTCATTCATTAACTTTCATGTATAAAACTCCAAAAATTTCTGATAACAAAGATTTTCCATTACCGTTTATTCTGCATTAATGAAAGAAATATAATGTTGTTGTATGTCACTACGAACGTTTCTGATGCATATATCACCAAAATATCAAGTTAGATAACCCTGTTTAGAATTCATGTGAGTTGGTCAATAATTTAAATAGCCAGTTTTGATAATGCGAACGATATTAAATTAAGGTTCATTCTGTATTAATGAGGGAATATTATGTGAATTTCTACGAATGTTTCTAATGCTTATATCGCCAAAATGTCGTCAATATTACGTAAGCTCTGTTTATAATTCATGATATTTGGTAAATAATTTAATCAGCCAGTTTTTATGATGGGAAAGATTTTTCATTTAGGTCCTTTCTGCGTTATTTCATTCATCAACTTTCATGTATATAACTACGAAAGTTTCTGATAGGAAAGATTTATCATTAAAGCTTATTCTGCATTAATGAAAGAAATATAATGTTGTTGTATGTCACTACTAATGTTTCTGATGCATATATCATCAAAATGTCGTCAAGTTAGATAACCCTGTTTAGAATTCATGTGAGTTGGTCGATAATTTAATTAGCCAGTTTGGATAATGAGAACGATATTAAATTAAGGTTCATTCTGTATTAATACCAGATATAATATGTAGATGTATGTTACTACAAATGTTTCTGTTGCTTATATCGCCAAAACGTCTTCAAGTTAGATAACCCAGTTTAGAATTCATGAAATTTGGTAAATAATTTAATCAACTAGTTTTCATGATGGGAAAGATTTTTCATTTACGCTTATTCTGCGTTATTTTATTCATTAACTTTTATGTATAAAACTACGAAAGTTTCTTATAAGAAAGATTTTCCATTAACGTTTATTCTGCATTAATGAAAGAAATATAATGTTGTCGTATGTCACTACTAATGTTTCTGATGCATATGTCACCAAAATGTCGTCAAGTTAGATAACCCTGTTTAGAATTCATGTGAGTTGGACAATAATTTAATTAGCCAGTTTTGATAATGAGAACGATATTAAGTTAAGGTTCATTCTGTATTAATGACAGATATAATATGTAGATGTATGTTACTACAAATGTTTCTGTTGCTTATATCGCCAAAACTTCGTCAAGTTAGATAACCCAGTTTAGAATTCATGAAATTTGGTAAATAATTTAATCAACTAGTTTTCATGATGAAAAAGAATTTTCATTTACGTCCATCCTGTGTTATTTCATTCATTAACTTTCATGTATAAAACTCCAAAAATTTCTGATAAGAAAGATTTTCCATTGCCGTTTATTCTGCATTAATGAAAGAAATATAATGTTGTTGTATGTCACTACGAACGTTTCTGATGCATATATCACCAAAATATCAAGTTAGATAACCCTGTTTAGAATTCATGTGAGTTGGTCAATAATTTAAATAGCCAGTTTTGATAATGCGAACGATATTAAATTAAGGTTCATTCTGTATTAATGAGGGAATATTATGTGAATTTCTACGAATGTTTCTAATGCTTATATCGCCAAAATGTCGTCAATATTACGTAAGCTCTGTTTATAATTCATGATATTTGGTAAATAATTTAATCAGCCAGTTTTTATGATGGGAAAGATTTTTCATTTAGGTCCTTTCTGCGTTATTTCATTCATCAACTTTCATGTATATAACTACGAAAGTTTCTGATAGGAAAGATTTATCATTAAAGCTTATTCTGCATTAATGAAAGAAATATAATGTTGTTGTATGTCACTACTAATGTTTCTGATGCATATATCATCAAAATGTCGTCAAGTTAGATAACCCTGTTTAGAATTCATGTGAGTTGGTCGATAATTTAATTAGCCAGTTTGGATAATGAGAACGATATTAAATTAAGGTTCATTCTGTATTAATACCAGATATAATATGTAGATGTATGTTACTACAAATGTTTCTGTTGCTTATATCGCCAAAACGTCTTCAAGTTAGATAACCCAGTTTAGAATTCATGAAATTTGGTAAATAATTTAATCAACTAGTTTTCATGATGGGAAAGATTTTTCATTTACGCTTATTCTGCGTTATTTTATTCATTAACTTTTATGTATAAAACTACGAAAGTTTCTTATAAGAAAGATTTTCCATTAACGTTTATTCTGCATTAATGAAAGAAATATAATGTTGTCGTATGTCACTACTAATGTTTCTGATGCATATGTCACCAAAATGTCGTCAAGTTAGATAACCCTGTTTAGAATTCATGTGAGTTGGACAATAATTTAATTAGCCAGTTTTGATAATGAGAACGATATTAAGTTAAGGTTCATTCTGTATTAATGACAGATATAATATGTAGATGTATGTTACTACAAATGTTTCTGTTGCTTATATCGCCAAAACTTCGTCAAGTTAGATAACCCAGTTTAGAATTCATGAAATTTGGTAAATAATTTAATCAACTAGTTTTCATGATGAAAAAGAATTTTCATTTACGTCCATCCTGTGTTATTTCATTCATTAACTTTCATGTATAAAACTCCAAAAATTTCTGATAAGAAAGATTTTCCATTGCCGTTTATTCTGCATTAATGAAAGAAATATAATGTTGTTGTATGTCACTACGAACGTTTCTGATGCATATATCACCAAAATATCAAGTTAGATAACCCTGTTTAGAATTCATGTGAGTTGGTCAATAATTTAAATAGCCAGTTTTGATAATGCGAACGATATTAAATTAAGGTTCATTCTGTATTAATGAGGGAATATTATGTGAATATCTACGAATGTTTCTAATGCTTATATCGCCAAAACGTCGTCAATATTACGTAAGCTCTGTTTATAATTCATGAAATTTGGTAAATAATTTAATCAGCTAGTTTTCATGATAGGAAAGGTTTTTCATTTACGTCCATTCTGCGTTATTTCATTCATTAACTTTCATGCATAAAACTCCTAAAATTTCTGATAAGAAAGATTTTCCATTACCGTTTATTCTGCATTAATGAAAGAAATATAATGTTGTTGTATGTCACTACGAGCGTTTCTGATGCATATATCACCAAAATATCAAGTTAGATAACCCTGTTTAGAATTCATGTGAGTTGGTCAATAATTTAAATAGCCAGTGTTGATAATGCTAACGTTATTAAATTAAGGTTTATTCTGTATTAATGCCAGATATAATATGTAGATGTATGTTACTACAAATGTTTCTGTTGCTTATATCGCCAAAACTTCGTCAAGTTAGATAACCCAGTTTAGAATTCTTGAAAGGTGGTAAATAATTTAAGCAGCCAGTTTTCATGATGGGAAAGATTTTTCATTTCCGTCCATTCTGCGTTATTTCATTCATTAACATTCATGTATAAAACTCCGAAAATTTCTGATTAGAAAGGTTTTCCATTAACGTTTATTCTGCATTAATGAAAGAAATATAATGTTGTAGTATGTCACTACTAATCTTTCTAATGCATATGCCACCAAAATGTCGTCAAGTTAGATAACCCTGTTTAGAATTCATGTGAGTTGGTCAATAATTTAATTAGCCAGTTTTGATAAAGAGAACGATATTAAGTTAAGGTTCATTCTGCGTTATTTCATTCATTAACTTTCATGTATAAAACTCCGAAAATTTCTGATAAGAAAGGTCTTCCATTAACGTTTATTCTGCATTAATGAAAGAAATATAATGTTGTAGTATGTCGCTACTAATGTTTCTGATGTATATATCACCAAAATGTCGTCAAGTTAGATAACCCTGTTTAGAATTCATGTGAGTTGGTCAATAATTTAATTAGCCAGTTTTGATAATAAGAACGATATTAAGTTAAGGTTCATTCTGTATTAATACCAGATATAATATGTAGATGTATGTTACTACAAATGTTTCTGTTGCTTATATCGCCAAAACGCCTTCAAGTTAGATAACCTAGTTTAGAATTCATGAAAGGTGGTAGATAATTTAAGCAGCCAGTTTTCATGATGGGAAAGATTTTTCATTTACGTCCATTCTGCGTTATTTTATTCATTAACTTTCATGTATAAAAATATGAAAGTTTCTTATAAGAAAGATTTTCCATTAACGTTTATTCTGCATTAATGAAAGAAATATAATGTTGTCGTATGTCACTACTAATGTTTCTGATGCATATGTCACCAAAATGTCGTCAAGATAGATAACCCTGTTTAGAATTCATGTGAGTTGGTCATTAATTTAATTAGCCAGTTTTGATAATGAGAACGATATTATGTTAAGGTTCATTCTGTATTAATGACAGATATAATATGTAGATGTATGTTACTACAAATGTTTCTGTTGCTTATATCGCCAAAACTTCGTCAACTTAGATAACCCAGTTTAGAATTCATGAAATTTGGTAAATAATTTAATCAGCAAGTTTTCATGATGAAAAAGAATTTTCATTTACGTCCATCCTGCGTTATTTCATTCATTAACATTCATGTATAAAACTCCAAAAATTTCTGATAAGAAAGATTTTCCATTACCGTTTATTCTGCATTAATGAAAGAAATATAATGTTGTTGTATGTCACTACGAACGTTTCTGATGCATATATCACCAAAATATCAAGTTAGATAACCCTGTTTAGAATTCCTGTGAGTTGGTCAATAATTTAAATAGCCAGTTTTGATAATGCGAACGATATTAAATTAAGGCTCATTCTGTATTAATGAGGGAATATTATGTGAATATCTACGAATGTTTCTAATGCTTATATCGCCAAAACGTCGTCAATATTACGTAAGCTCTGTTTATAATTCATGATATTTGGTAAATAATTTAATCAGCCAGTTTTTATGATGGGAAAGATTTTTCATTTACGTCCATTCTGCGTTATTTCATTCATTAACTTTCATTTATAAAACTACGAAAGTTTCTGATAGGAAAGATTTATCATTAAAGCTTATTCTGCATTAATGAAAGAAATATAATGTTGTTGTATGTCACTACGAACTTTTCTGATGCATATATCACCAAAATATGAAGTTAGATAACCCTGTTTAGAATTTATGTGAGTTGGTCAATAATTTAAATAGCCAGTTTTGATAATGCGAACGATATTAAATTAAGGTTCATTCTGTATTAATGAGGGAATATTATGTGAATATCTAAGAATGTTTCTAATGCTTATATCGCCAAAACGTCATCAATTTTACGTAAGCTCTGGTTAGAATTCATGAAATTTGGAAAGTAATTTAATCAGCTAGTTTTCATGATGGGAAAGATTTTTCATTTACGTCCATTCCGCGTTATTTCATTCATTAACTTTTATGTATATAACTACGAAAGTTTCTGATAAGAAAGATTTTCTATTAACGTTTATTCTGCATTAATGAAAGAAATATAATGTTGTCGTATGTCACTACTAAT
>CAKMRH010000026.1:35000-38161 GCA_928085145.1 Nezara viridula | reverse complement strand
GGGGGGGGGGGGGGGGGGGGGGGGGGGGGGGGGGGGGGGGGGGGGGGGGGGGGGGGGGGGGGGGGGGGGGGGGGGGGGGGGGGGGGGGGGGGGGGGGGGGGGGGGGGGGGGGGGGGGGGGGGGGGGGGGGGGGGGGGGGGGGGGGGGGGGGGGGGGGGGGGGGGGGGGGGGGGGGGGGGGGGGGGGGGGGGGGGGGGGGGGGGGGGGGGGGGGGGGGGGGGGGGGGGGGGGGGGGGGGGGGGGGGGGGGGGGGGGGGGGGGGGGGGGGGGGGGGGGGGGGGGGGGGGGGGGGGGGGGGGGGGGGGGGGGGGGGGGGGGGGGGGGGGGGGGGGGGGGGGGGGGGGGGGGGGGGGGGGGGGGGGGGGGGGGGGGGGGGGGGGGGGGGGGGGGGGGGGGGGGGGGGGGGGGGGGGGGGGGGGGGGGGGGGGGGGGGGGGGGGGGGGGGGGGGGGGGGGGGGGGGGGGGGGGGGGGGGGGGGGGGGGGGGGGGGGGGGGGGGGGGGGGGGGGGGGGGGGGGGGGGGGGGGGGGGGGGGGGGGGGGGGGGGGGGGGGGGGGGGGGGGGGGGGGGGGGGGGGGGGGGGGGGGGGGGGGGGGGGGGGGGGGGGGGGGGGGGGGGGGGGGGGGGGGGGGGGGGGGGGGGGGGGGGGGGGGGGGGGGGGGGGGGGGGGGGGGGGGGGGGGGGGGGGGGGGGGGGGGGGGGGGGGGGGGGGGGGGGGGGGGGGGGGGGGGGGGGGGGGGGGGGGGGGGGGGGGGGGGGGGGGGGGGGGGGGGGGGGGGGGGGGGGGGGGGGGGGGGGGGGGGGGGGGGGGGGGGGGGGGGGGGGGGGGGGGGGGGGGGGGGGGGGGGGGGGGGGGGGGGGGGGGGGGGGGGGGGGGGGGGGGGGGGGGGGGGGGGGGGGGGGGGGGGGGGGGGGGGGGGGGGGGGGGGGGGGGGGGGGGGGGGGGGGGGGGGGGGGGGGGGGGGGGGGGGGGGGGGGGGGGGGGGGGGGGGGGGGGGGGGGGGGGGGGGGGGGGGGGGGGGGGGGGGGGGGGGGGGGGGGGGGGGGGGGGGGGGGGGGGGGGGGGGGGGGGGGGGGGGGGGGGGGGGGGGGGGGGGGGGGGGGGGGGGGGGGGGGGGGGGGGGGGGGGGGGGGGGGGGGGGGGGGGGGGGGGGGGGGGGGGGGGGGGGGGGGGGGGGGGGGGGGGGGGGGGGGGGGGGGGGGGGGGGGGGGGGGGGGGGGGGGGGGGGGGGGGGGGGGGGGGGGGGGGGGGGGGGGGGGGGGGGGGGGGGGGGGGGGGGGGGGGGGGGGGGGGGGGGGGGGGGGGGGGGGGGGGGGGGGGGGGGGGGGGGGGGGGGGGGGGGGGGGGGGGGGGGGGGGGGGGGGGGGGGGGGGGGGGGGGGGGGGGGGGGGGGGGGGGGGGGGGGGGGGGGGGGGGGGGGGGGGGGGGGGGGGGGGGGGGGGGGGGGGGGGGGGGGGGGGGGGGGGGGGGGGGGGGGGGGGGGGGGGGGGGGGGGGGGGGGGGGGGGGGGGGGGGGGGGGGGGGGGGGGGGGGGGGGGGGGGGGGGGGGGGGGGGGGGGGGGGGGGGGGGGGGGGGGGGGGGGGGGGGGGGGGGGGGGGGGGGGGGGGGGGGGGGGGGGGGGGGGGGGGGGGGGGGGGGGGGGGGGGGGGGGGGGGGGGGGGGGGGGGGGGGGGGGGGGGGGGGGGGGGGGGGGGGGGGGGGGGGGGGGGGGGGGGGGGGGGGGGGGGGGGGGGGGGGGGGGGGGGGGGGGGGGGGGGGGGGGGGGGGGGGGGGGGGGGGGGGGGGGGGGGGGGGGGGGGGGGGGGGGGGGGGGGGGGGGGGGGGGGGGGGGGGGGGGGGGGGGGGGGGGGGGGGGGGGGGGGGGGGGGGGGGGGGGGGGGGGGGGGGGGGGGGGGGGGGGGGGGGGGGGGGGGGGGGGGGGGGGGGGGGGGGGGGGGGGGGGGGGGGGGGGGGGGGGGGGGGGGGGGGGGGGGGGGGGGGGGGGGGGGGGGGGGGGGGGGGGGGGGGGGGGGGGGGGGGGGGGGGGGGGGGGGGGGGGGGGGGGGGGGGGGGGGGGGGGGGGGGGGGGGGGGGGGGGGGGGGGGGGGGGGGGGGGGGGGGGGGGGGGGGGGGGGGGGGGGGGGGGGGGGGGGGGGGGGGGGGGGGGGGGGGGGGGGGGGGGGGGGGGGGGGGGGGGGGGGGGGGGGGGGGGGGGGGGGGGGGGGGGGGGGGGGGGGGGGGGGGGGGGGGGGGGGGGGGGGGGGGGGGGGGGGGGGGGGGGGGGGGGGGGGGGGGGGGGGGGGGGGGGGGGGGGGGGGGGGGGGGGGGGGGGGGGGGGGGGGGGGGGGGGGGGGGGGGGGGGGGGGGGGGGGGGGGGGGGGGGGGGGGGGGGGGGGGGGGGGGGGGGGGGGGGGGGGGGGGGGGGGGGGGGGGGGGGGGGGGGGGGGGGGGGGGGGGGGGGGGGGGGGGGGGGGGGGGGGGGGGGGGGGGGGGGGGGGGGGGGGGGGGGGGGGGGGGGGGGGGGGGGGGGGGGGGGGGGGGGGGGGGGGGGGGGGGGGGGGGGGGGGGGGGGGGGGGGGGGGGGGGGGGGGGGGGGGGGGGGGGGGGGGGGGGGGGGGGGGGGGGGGGGGGGGGGGGGGGGGGGGGGGGGGGGGGGGGGGGGGGGGGGGGGGGGGGGGGGGGGGGGGGGGGGGGGGGGGGGGGGGGGGGGGGGGGGGGGGGGGGGGGGGTGGGGGGGGGGGGGGGGGGGGGGGGGGGGGGGGGGGGGGGGGGGGGGGGGGGGGGGGGGGGGGGGGGGGGGGGGGGGGGGGGGGGGGGGGGGGGGGGGGGGGGGGGGGGGGGGGGGGGGGGGGGGGGGTGGGGGGGGGGGGGGGGGGGGGGGGGGGGGGGGGGGGGGGGGGGGGGGGGGGGGGGGGGGGGGGGGGGGGGGGGGGGGGGGGGGGGGGGGGGGGGGGGGGGGGGGGGGGGGGGGGGGGGGGGGGGGGGGGGGGGGGGGTGGGGGGGGGGGGGGGGGGGGGGGGGGGGGGGGGGGGGGGGGGGGGGGGGGGGGGGGGGGGGGGGGGGGGGGGGGGGGGGGGGGGGGGGGGGGGGGGGGGGGGGGGGGGGGGGGGGGGGGGGGGGGGGGGGGGGGGGGGGGGGGGGGGGGGGGGGGGGGGGGGGGGTGGGGGGGGGGGGGGGGGGG
>CAKMRH010000026.1:0-30000 GCA_928085145.1 Nezara viridula | reverse complement strand
TTTAGATTGACTATATGGCGAAATCAAGAGAACTAGCGAAATAAAATAGCGAAGAGAACTATTAAATAAAGTTTTTTTGTAAAAAATAAAATAAGTGCTTGAAGCCTTGCAAGAGAATAATTTCTAGTTCCGATATAACTGAACAAAAAATTATATATATATTATGGATGATATTGTATTATTAATAAAATAATATTTAATCATTAATATTTTTTGTTTTATATATTTACAAATCTTGAATTTCCTACTTTTCTGCTTTTTGCTGTTTACCAGGATGTTAATAGCCCCCCTGAGGTTCGGTCCATGGACGGTCTGTTTCGGGGAAAGAAATATAGGTCATCGTGCGCCTGCTGACTCCGAGCAGCCATAATCCATGGGTCTAGACCGATTTGTCACTGTCCTTGAACCCGAGAAAGTCGGTGGGAAGGACATTGCCAAATTGGCCCCAAAGGGATCGGCTATGGAGCTACGGGTGGCCTGCCGCTGCACCATGGAAACCATGGTTCGTAGCAACGTAAGGTTGGGTGACCCCATCCAGGGAGGGGCCTCCTGTAAGGAAAAAAAAAAAAAAAAAAAAAAAAAAAATATATATATATATATATATATATATATATATATATATATTCACAATATTTCTCGCTTCTTCTTCGGGGCATAATATTTATTTTCAAGTTTATTTTCAGCCAATTTTTAATTTTGTCAACTTAATGACTACAATATCCCAATTACGACATTTCGTCGACTCGTCGAGACATCATCAAGCCTAAAAGAAATTTTTCAATTTGCAATCATATCTAAACTACATATACATATATATGTTTATAATAAATAGTCTTCCCCTACTCCTATAAGAATAACCATTCACTGAATGGAAATGAGACCGATGACATGTGGGTGACACATGATAAGGTAATTTTAACATATTTAAATCATTTTATAAGAAAGAATTGAGTAATAATAACGTTATAAAATAATTAAAGGTGGACATGACAAGAATAAAACGTTTTATTATGAGTAGGCGCATGCAATTCGCATAAGTGAAATGGACAGGTACATGATGGGTATTTGTGTATATAAAAGATATAAGAATATAAAAAATATTTTTTTTTAATTATTTCTAAATGATATTTACAATTGTATTAAATAAATACATCAAGTAAATTTGAACATATGGATATAATGACATGAAAACATTTGCTAAGTAACTACCCAATGGTAGCACTCTACATCTCTATGTCTACATTGGGAGATCATGGGGCAATCTTCTTTTAAAACGCCTCGGATGGTTATCAGAAATTGAAGAGGAAGCAAGGTTAGAAACGAGAGGGTTGGGATGATTCTGAAGTTTATTATGGAAGGATAGGTATCTAGATTGGGCCAGATCTGAAACAAAAGAAACATTAAGGTCATTATGAATGGTTTTATTTGTAACAAAGTAGGGAGCATTGAGGATTTTACGAAGGATTTTGGATTGTAAGGATTGGATACGAGAGGAATTGGATGGTTTAATGGAGCCCCATAGCTAAACTCCGTAAGTCCAAATAGGCCTTATTATAGTCACGTATATGAGTCTTTTGTAATTAATTGGAAGTTTATAGCGTTTGTCTAGTAAGTGCTGAAGTAATCGGAAACGTCGAGCGGTTTCGTGTCGTTTCAGTATAGTAAAAAAAATCTTTATATTTTGAAATACGTAAAGTTTAGATATGATTGCAAATTGAAAAAAAAAAAATCGTTTAGGCTTGAAAATGGCTCGACGAGCCGAAACGTCGTAATTGAGGTGTTGTAGTCATTAAAGCCTATACTTATATTTTACCACTGTACATAGTTTTAAGTGTCTTGGCATGGTTTCAAGTGCTTTGTATATAGCTTCTTTTGTTTATTTGTTTGTTTCGATGTCTAGGCGCAAAACATCCAGGTCATAAGCGCCCGATCAACTAAATAACAGCATTTAATACTATTTGGATGGTTGGTACAAAAAAAGAAAGAAGAAAAAAAATAAAAAAACATAATAAAAAAAAAATAAAATAAAAATAAAATAAATAAAGAAATGGATTGATAGAATAAAATAAATAAATAAGGATAATAATAGACATTTATAGGTAATAAGATGTATAAAAATGTATAAATAAATAAAATTTAAAAAATAGCAGTAGAATCAATAAATGAATTGAGATTAATAAACAAATGAATTTAAAATGAAATGAAAAAAAAATTAATAAAAAAAAAATAATAATAAGAGAAAATAGAATAAAAATATAGATAAAAAAAAATTAATAAATAAAAAAATAATAGTAAATCTGCAAAGGATCATTAATTATAAGCCTGTCATATGTGTTTTTTAAGTCTTTCACTATCCAGGAACTTAATGACTTTGGTAACGATTTCTTCTTGATTTCCTAAGGATGCTGATATATTCTGGGGTATTCCAAAATCTTTTGATCTTGCGGTGTAAAAAGGGCATTCTTCCAAAATATGTTTTATAGTAAGTGATTGGTTACACTTTTGACATCTGGGGATAGAATCTTTTGTTATGAGGTGGAGGTGAGTCAGTCTTGTATGTCCGATTCTCAGCCGCCTGAGGACGACCTCTTCTCTACGACTGCTGCGTCTGGAGCTGGTCCACGGTTGCACCTCTTTCTTTATTGTTTTTAATTTGCTAGGTGCGCTGTTGTCCCACCGTCTTTGCCATTCTTGGGATATGGTTTCTCTCAGAGGTCGTGCAAGTTCAGAAGGTGTCAAAAAAACTTTACCGCGGCCTGGAAGAGTAAGAGCTTCTTTTGCTGCTCTATCATCCATTTCATTTCCTTTAATTCCTATACGGCCAGGCGACCAGATAAAATGTGTCGTTGTTCCAACTCCATGAAGAATTTTTATAAGACTTAGAATGCAGTGTATCCCTGGATGGTCTGGATACATGTTATTCATAGCTTTCAGGGTGCTTAGGGAATCCGATACCACAACCACATTTGCAACTGGCTTCTTCATGACGTATCGGAGACTCATTGCTACGGCGTTAATCTCTGCTGTGTAAACACTACAAAGATGGTGTAATTTATATTTGTAGGTAGTATCAGGAGTGAAAGGATGAAGCAGTAGATGTATCTGTACAGATGTATACATATGTAGATGTAGAGATTTTTTTTATTTTGTACATAGTATGTTTAACTAAGATTTTCTTTACTTTTTTTTCTTTATTTTTTACTTTTTATGTTTGTTTTTATTTAGGCCAGATACGATACTTTAATTTTGTACTTTTTTATAATTCTAAATGGACTTCGTCCCAGAATAAAATTATTTTCTATTCTAAATAAATTTAAAAAAGACTGCGTCCTGAATATTTATCACCCATAATGTATTTTTTATTTTTGAAGTGTATACTTATATTTTACCACTGTACATAGTTTTAAGTGTCTTGGCATGGTTTCAAGTGTTTTGTATATAGATTTTTTTTATTTTGTACATAGTATGTTTAACTAAGATTTTCTTTACTTTTTTTTCTTTACTTTTTTTCTTTATTTTTTACTTTTTATGTTTGTTTTTTATTCAGGCCAGATACGATACTTCAATTATGTACTTTTTTATTATTCTAAATGGACTTCGTCCTAGAATAAAATTATTTTCTATTCTAAATAAATTTAAAAAAGACTGCTTCCTGAATATTTATCACCCATAACGTATTTTTTATTTATTTTTATTTTTTAAGTGTATACTTATATTTTACCACTGTACATAGTTTTAAGTGTCTTGGCATGGTTTCAAATGTTTTTTATATAGATTTTTTTTATTTTGTACATAATATGTTTAACTAAGATTTTCTTTACTTTTTTTTCTTTATTTTTTACTTTTTATGTTTGTTTTTTATTCAGGCCAGATACGATACTTTAATTATGTACTTTTTTATTATTCTAAATGGACTTCGTCCCAGAATAAAATTATTTTCTATTCTAAATAAATTTAAAAAAGACTGCGTCCTGAATATTTATCATCCATAATGTATTTTTTATTTATTTGTTTTTAAGTGTATACCTATATTTAACCACTGTACATAGTTTTAAGTGTCTTGGCATGGTTTCAAGTGTTTTGTATATAATTTTTTTTATTTTGTACATAGTATGTTTAACTAAGATTCTCTTTACTTTTTTTTCTTTATTTTTTACTTTTTATGTTTGTTTTTATTTAGGCCAGATACGATACTTTAATTAAGTACTTTTTTATTATTCTAAATGGACTTAGTCCCAGAATAAAATTATTTTCTATTCCAAATAAATTTAAAAAAGACTGCGTCCTGAATATTTATCACCCATAATGTATTTTTTATTATTTTTTTTTTTAAGTGTATACTTATATTTTACCACTGTACATAGTTTTAAGTGTCTTGGCATGGTTTCAAGTGTTTTGTATATAGATTTTTTTTATTTTGTACATAGTATGTTTAACTAAGATTTTCTTTACTTTTTTTTCTTTACTTTTTTTTTCTTTATTTTTTACTTTTTATGTTTGTTTTTTATTCAGGCCAGATACGATACTTTAATTATGTACTTTTTTATTATTCTAAATGGACTTCGTCCCAGAATAAAATTATTTTCTATTCTAAATAAATTTAAAAAAGACTGCGTCCTGAATATTTATCACCCATAATGTATTTTTTATTTATTTTTTTTTAAGTGTATACTTATATTTTACCACTGTACATAGTTTTAAGTGTCTTGGCATGGTTTCAAGTGTTTTGTATATAGATTTTTTTTTATTTTGTACATAGTATGTTTAACTAAGATTTTCTTTACTTTTTTTT
The DNA here is from genome assembly GCA_928085145.1 of Nezara viridula. Classification (NCBI taxonomy): domain Eukaryota; kingdom Metazoa; phylum Arthropoda; class Insecta; order Hemiptera; family Pentatomidae; genus Nezara; species Nezara viridula. Next base: position 25,208 of record CAKMRH010000026.1, on the reverse strand, counting down.
CTTTACTTTTTTTTTCTTTATTTTTTACTTTTTATGTTTGTTTTTTATTCAGGCCAGATACGATACTTCAATTATGTACTTTTTTATTATTCTAAATGGACTTCGTCCCAGAATAAAATTATTTTCTATTCTAAATAAATTTAAAAAAGACTGCGTCCTGAATATTTATCACCCATAATGTATTTTTTATTTTTATTTTTTAAGTGTATACTTATATTTTACCACTGTACATAGTTTTAAGTGTCTTGGCATGGTTTCAAGTGTTTTGTATATAGATTTTTTTTATTTTTTACATAGTATGTTTAACTAAGATTTTCTTTACTTTTTTTTCTTTATTTTTTACTTTTTATGTTTGTTTTTTATTCAGGCCAGATACGATACTTTAATTATGTACTTTTTTATTATTCTAAATGGACTTAGTCCCAGAATAAAATTATTTTCTATTCCAAATAAATTTAAAAAAGACTGCGTCCTGAATATTTATCACCCATAATGTATTTTTTATTATTTTTTTTTTTAAGTGTATACTTATATTTTACCACTGTACATAGTTTTAAGTGTCTTGGCATGGTTTCAAGTGTTTTGTATATAGATTTTTTTTATTTTGTACATAGTATGTTTAACTAAGATTTTCTTTACTTTTTTTTCTTTACTTTTTTTTTCTTTATTTTTTACTTTTTATGTTTGTTTTTTATTCAGGCCAGATACGATACTTTAATTATGTACTTTTTTATTATTCTAAATGGACTTCGTCCCAGAATAAAATTATTTTCTATTCTAAATAAATTTAAAAAAGACTGCGTCCTGAATATTTATCACCCATAATGTATTTTTTATTTATTTTTTTTTAAGTGTATACTTATATTTTACCACTGTACATAGTTTTAAGTGTCTTGGCATGGTTTAAAGTGTTTTGTATATAGATTTTTTTTTATTTTGTACATAGTATGTTTAACTAAGATTTTCTTTACTTTTTTTTCTTAATTTTTTACTTTTTATGTTTGTTTTTATTTAGGCCATATATGATACTTTAATTTTGTACTTTTTTGTATTGTAAAATTATTTTCTATTCTATTCTATTCTGAATAAACTTAAATAGTTATAAATTTCGATCGGACCATATACCTCCCCCCCCCCCCCTACCGAGCACCTTCAATTCCTAAGGGTTACGGCACTTCCACCTACCTACGGAGGAGATATAGGTAAGGGAAAAAAAAAATAGCTGAAAGGAGGGGACGGGCAGATGGCGGGAGTGGGGATGGCAGGTGCTATCCCCGGGCAGCCGGCACTCACGCATGGAGCTCTTCTGCTGCGAGATGGTCAACTCAGCACCCACCGCAATCTACGACAGGGCCATCTACGGCGACCCGAGGGTCCTCGCCAATCTCCTCTTCCTCGAGCCCAAGTACACCCCCAAGAGATGCTTCGGGACTGTACAGAAACTCGTCGAGCCATACATGAGGAAGATCATCACCACTTGGATGTTGGAGGTAAACATGACACTTATATTACCATATAGCGATTTCATATAAAATCACCTATTTTCAATAATTTAAATATTATTTACATTATTCAAGTCCATTTTCCATCCATTCATGTTTACCATTGACGTCCGGCGAGATGAGGAGCACGTGACAGGAGTTGTCAGAGATGCTAACTTGTTGAGCTAACCCCTCTCTCTTCGTTCTACCCCTAGCCGATTATCAATGAATTTCTTTATCGAATTATTTTCAATCAAATAACAAATTTAAAAAAAATAAAATGTTGCTATTTACATTTTTTTTAAGTATCTAAGAAACATATCCTTCCTGTTTATCGATATGAACAGTTTGTGATAAAAGTTTAACATTTATTTATTTAAGCTCTTAAGAACAGTTCTATCAAATGAGAAATAAACATTAATTTTTTCCATTTTCAGTTAGATATATTATAGTTATAATTTAATTTTAAATGAATTAGTAGAATAAAAGTAATCTTCTTGGTCGATTTTTTTGGTTAAATCAACAGAACATTTAAATAAAAGCTTTTTAAAGATAAAAGTTTTGTTAAACCTTTACAGAAAAATTTAGTTTCAATTTTTTTTGTTCTTATTTCTATGGATTATATTGCTATTATTTACGTTATTTATATATTTTTTCTGTAAATATTGTGATCTCTATTATAATTTGATTATTTGATTCCTAATTTAATATTTCTCCATATAAAAGGAAAATAGAAACCTATTCATTGATACAATGTTATAATATTTTCTTTATTAATTTTTCTTCAATAATAATTAATTAAATAATTGGTAAATGGCTGACTGTCGTGGATAATGAAGAGAAGAATAGTTGGGGTGATCAGTCAAAAAAGAAGGCAAAAATAAATGATAATATTTATTTTTACATATGCCGACGTTTCGACCTGAAGTTCAGGTGCTTCATCAGGGCTAAGAAAATAACCAGATAACGAGGCATGAGAAACATAAGTAGTGATGGTAAAAAAAAAAATAATAAAGTAAAATGAAGTTGTTAGAATAATGACAATAGTAAGAACTAAGAGATAAATAATAATAACCGTTACAAAGTGTGGAATGATGAAGTAAGCATAATAAATATTATCATTTTTTATATTTTTTACTGATCACCCCAACTATTCTTCTTTTAATTAATAAAATAATTTTATTCATATAATTTATATTAAATTTGAATATATATTTTTATTTTCTACGGTCATAAATACGTAGATTCGCGTTTACTACGATTTATTAGTTCATTTTTATTCTATAATCTGTGCAAATCCGTGTACTATTCTACAAATATAATAATTGTTGACTAGATTTTAATTTATTATATATATGCATGTATTTGATTAATTTTGACTTAATAACTATATTGAGATTTACAATATTATTTGCTATTGACAATATTACAATATTATTTGACTCTAAAAATGACTTAACTTTAATAATTTATAATTACAAGGTACACGTCTAAATTATAATTATATATAAAAAAAATGTTAAAATATAAACAGTTAGTACGGGGAGTGTCGCCCCAAAACTACAACCAGGAATTATTAATAATAAAATATATGACGGTAAAGAAATAGGTTAAATGCTTAATGAAAAAAATTATCTTATTCACATAATTTTAAAATATTAAATTTGAATGTATTTTCATTTTCTACTGCATACATAAATTCGCGTTGATTAAGATTTATTGTATGATGTGATTATTGAGATTTATAATATTTTATTACAGTTTTTTTGTTTATTTTTAATAACAAATACTTCTAAATGTAACTTTTTATTTCAGTAAAAATATACCCAAGGAGCTATTTTCTTGAAACAATAATTATCGAATAAATGAATAAAATTAGTATTTTAGGAATTGTACATATACAATTTATATAATTCGTATATATGAGAATCCGCAAATGATCTGTCCCCGTTTGGAGAGATCTGTCAAATGGTATTTGGTAACCAGCAGTTCACGTTTCTAACCCCTAGGACTGGAGCGAGGGTTTAAGGGTGGGGATTGAGGGATACTATACTATAGTGTAGTCCATAGTACTATAGTACTGTGCCCTCCCCTCTGCCCGTGTTTACAACCTCTTGCACCTGCTCTCAGTCAAGCCTTAGCTGACTTAGTAGGTTGCTCCAACTTCAATAAAGTTATATTACCCATAGTTCAACTATCTAGATTACGCTCTCAAGGGGAGTTCACAGCCAGTGAATTAAAAAAAAAAAAGTATATATATATGTTAAAAGTAATAAAATTAAAATTAAATGAGTAAGATTGTTTTAATCATTTATTTGATAATTATTATTTAAAGAAACAAGCTCTGAGGGTATATTTTTACTGGAATAAAAAGCACATTTATTCCACTTAATGCTATTTTTCATTAAAAAAAAAAAAAAAAAATGGCATGAAGGAATTTGTGGAGAATCTACCCATTGGTAGTACTCTAATGAAGTATCTAAATTAGGAGATCGCAAGGCCATCTTCTATTCAGACGCCTCAGGAGTCGGAAAGGGGGGGGGGGAGTTATGAGGATCTGGAAGAGGAAACAAGGTTAGAAACGAGAGGATTTGGATGGATCTGAAGTTTTATTTGCTTACTTTGTTAATAAACTCATCCATAACGACCTTAATGTTCCATATATTTTCTATTTGGCACTATCCAGATTTATATTTATTTATATTCCACCCCTAATGGGTTATACGGGCGTTTGTAGTTGTAGTGTGTTATGCATGACTGCATAACAACACACGCAAGTGAAACAGTTTACAAGTGTTTTCGGTGACTTCTGTGATCTTGGGTGACTTCTGATCAAAGGTGACCGCCTTCCGGCGGTATTCTTGGTGGCTGGCGGTCCTGTTCTCCGTACTCCAATGTTGAAGTGGGCTGGACCCACTACCTCCTTCCAGCCATAAATAATTTCCTTGAACCGAGGGAAGTTCATCCTCTGTTAGGATGTAAATTCTCCCGGTTCTCATCATTGTTGCCCTTATTCCTTTGAATGCAGTGCAGGTCGCGACCACGTGCTCGACAGTCAGAATCCAGATACCGACCCTTCCATAATAAACTTCAGAACCATCCTAATCCTCTTGTTTCTAACCTTGCTTCCTCTTCAAGATTCTGATAGCTCCCCGGCGCATCTAAAAAGAAGATGGCCTAGAGTGTTACCAATGAATAGATTCTCTACAAGTCTTTTTTTGCCATTGTATTTCTCTATATCATATTTACTGAATTTATATTTATTTTTATACAGTTGTAAATTTCATGAATAAGTGAATAAAGTCAGGAATGGAAAAAAAAAAAAAAAAACCGGCATGGTTTAAATGATTAAAAATTTTCATTTTTTACTGATAATAACAATTTTTCACATTTTTAATACGTGTGAAAGTTTTTTGGATCACACAAATTTTTTGAACACCCTTTGACAGGGCAGATACACATACTAGGCTGTTCTGGTGTTTTTACCATTGAGGACTGCTCCTAAGATTTTTCTCTCAGTTCCTTTTGCAGCAGTTCTCATCTTCGTTTTATTTACTATTTCTTATTTTAGATGCATATTTCCAAATTTATAAATGCCAGAATAATTATAGGTTTGGCATTTTCATATACCCTTTAGTCTAGTAACTCTTATTTTGTGATTAAGTGATTAATTTTATTAATAATAATAATTTACATGGTTTAATATACAAATACATTATTCATATCTTACTAGTAATATTTGATCATATTCATTAAATTTGTATGTATTGTTTCCTTTTTCTTTCGGTATACGTTCAAATAAATTTATATTACGCAAAATATTTATATTTTAAACATGGCAATAATTTTAAAAAAGAGTTATACAAGTATGAATGAAAAAATACATTATTGATGATCATGGATTTTAATATTGATTTATAAAAAAAAATAATTTCGCATTGTTCTCAGCTTTAATCAGTACTGTCCACCTAACGGTGAACGAATCCCTATTTTACAAATTATACAACCGTTCATTTAATTGTACTATTCATTGTTCAAATTGTATGACTATAATTTACATGTATTCTGTGGCACAGATTGTTCTTTTTTTCTTTTTGGTTATCAATATAAAATAAACAAAACGAAACCACAGTTTGGACAACTTTTTTTTTTATTAATATATTTATTGAAATTTACAACTGTATTAGAGGTAAATTTTTAATTAATTAAAAAATCGATATTATACATCGCGCCTTATTGTCAATTTATATTATTATAATTATTTCTGGTGATTTTTTGTACGTCTAAAATAAAATATAAAACAGTCACTAAAAATATTGTTTATAATATATATATATATATATATATATTTGTGTGTAAAGTTCTAATTAGGACAAGATAGGACCGAACATTGATTAATGCGTATTGTGGTATTCAGTTTAAATTACATATTTTTTACATTATTATTATTTTTCAAGTCAGCTTTCGAGTTCTCTATGCATCGCCTTGGGTTTATTTACGCCGATCACAGGCCAATCTACGGTGAGGGGGGGGGGCTTTCGGGCTGAAGCCTCCCCCTCCCAAAATGGTGAAATGCGACCATATTTTATGTAAAAAAAATTATCTCTTAAAGTACTATTATTCGTTTAATTACATTTATTAGGAATTTATGAATCACTTAAATACCCTTTAATATAGGTAGTGAAGGCCCCCCCTAATTAAATCCTGGATCCGCAAGTGACGTCGATGAATTCATAGGCGTATGAAAAGAAGATTATTAAGATCCAATAATAAGCGGTTCTCCTGCGATGTGTTGAGATCTCAATGGAACGCAGCTAAACCGTCGGGTTTTAAGAATTATGTTTCCAAGAAGAATTCGGTCCTAGCGGAATGCTGATAATATTATTTACGATATCTCGTTTTTTTTTTGTTTTTAATAACAAAACAAATAAATCGATATTCTACTTTCCATAACTTTGATTTTAACATTGATTCATCGATAATGTTTATATTTATTTTTGTTATTGTTTATCACATGTTATTAGTCATTTTGCTCGTAGGTGGAAATATTTTGGTAAATAAATAGGTTACTTCATTCTTATTTATTGCATATATATTATTTTTCTGTATAATTTATTTTTTAGTTATTGTACATAGAGTGTGAATGTGATCTCTGAACACTATTATAAATATCCTTTTGAGACAGATTGTAATATTTTTCAATAAACACGTAAAAAAAAAAAAAAAAAAATGTATTCTAAACTTTTTATTAAATATATTCTTAAATGCGTTGTTATATTATCGGTCCTCGTGGAGAGGGATGGGAGGGGGATAAAAGGGCCATTGTCCTTTTTGCTCAGTAAAATTAGTGATTGACCCCAACATTTAAAAAATAAAGATGAAATTTGTCAGAAATTGTTCATTACCATATCCCATAATAACTGGTACCAGAACTGGGGGGAGAACAGAAAACTGACATTTTTTAGTTTTTTGAGAATATCTCATAAAGTAAGAGATTTTTCGCAAAGATTGTTTAGTACGATATTAAAGTACATTAAAATCTATACAAAAATGATCATATACATTTTTTTGATGAAATCGACGGTTACGGAGATATTTATGAGATTATATCTATTGCATTTTCACTTTAAGTAAAAATTGCTTCAACCACGAAATTGACGTTGTTTATAGTTGACACTACCTTTTTTGAAGTTTTTTTTTAACATTTTCGATCGTTCAAATTTATAATTCAAAGTTTCTTTCTTTTAATGATTCCATGAAAGTCATTGATAACCAGGAAACTTGAATTTTGTAATTTTTAAGCCAACCACGTTTTATGCTGAATAAAATGTAACAACTGAAAAGATGTTTAATTTAGGTTACAACCAATTACTTCATAGTAAACTAAGTTAAATTTACCTTAAATGCAAGTAAGTCTTGTCATATTTAAAACAATTTAAAGGGGACTTTTAAACAGTTAAACTACGGTTAGTTCGGGTTTTCATAAAATCAAGGATAATTCGCGATTTACCTTGTAACCCCCCAACTAGACTGAAGATACCACACTGTCAGAAAAACTACCTTCTTTGATGGACTTTAAGGCTATATTAACTAAGCTTTGGTTTGTTACAGAGAAAGTTCAGATTCATCCCTAATTGAGTAAAAAGGTGTAAAAATATTTGGGTAGATTCCTAATTTTTCTGTACTAATAATATTTTTACTCAATTAGAGAAAATGTAAACTGAATTTAATTATGTATACTTAAAGCTCGTCGAATAAGAAAGTTTTTAAGTCCTGTTGGGGGGTCATAAAAAAAATCGCTTAGAATACTTGATTTTATGAAAACTCGAACTTACCATACCACTGCGTTAAAGTGCATTATTAAAATTACAAAATTTAAGTTTCCTGGTTCTCTGTATGTAATCAGACCATGATTTATTTTCAATTTTTTTAAGTGTTAATGTCTTCTATCACAGTTTCTTAATAATATGAAATTAATTTCAATCTAAACTTCATATGATTATCACGAAATTCCCTATTCATTGTTATCGAATATAATTCTGTTGTTTATGACTTTTAAGAATTATTAAACGATTTGATGATTGATTAATAATTTGAACTATCGAAAATGTTAAAAATATTAAATAAAACTTCAAAAATTTATCGTCTGCTATTAACAACAAAAATTTCGTGGTTGGAGCAATTTTCGCTTCAAGTGGAATTGCAATAAATACAATCTCATGAATATCTCCGTAACCATTGCTTTCATTAAAAAAATATATATGATCATTTTTATAGAGATTTTAAGTTACTTTAATATTGTACTATACAATCTTTGCGAAAAACCTCATTGTTTTTTAAATATTCTCAAAAAACTAAAAAAATGTCAGTTTTCTGTTTTCTACCTCATCACTCCATTAAAACCCGACTCGGGATTCTTTAAGACTTTTTACCAGTTATTGTGAAGATGAGGTAATGAACAATTTCTGACAAGTTTCATCTTTATTTTTTTTTAATGTTGAGGTAAGGCTGTTTTTTCCCCTAATTTACTGCACCATTTTCTGGGGTGGCGGAATATCGGGAGCGGCAAATTTCAAACAACATTATATTTTAAAGTCAAATAAAAAATAATTGTATCTGCTTTTTTAACCTTAGTTCAGGCTTTCGAGCTGGCCCTCCCCCCCCCCCACCCTCAAAATGGTCAAATATAAACATGTTTATGGAAAAAAATTATCTCTTAAAGTAATATTGTTCGTGTAATTACATTTAATAGGACTTACAGAATTACTTAAACACCATTTCATATAGGTAATTAGTTAGTTTCTTTCCTTTTCTCCCGAAGTAGTAATCTTAAATCTTTCGGGCTGAAGTCTCCAAAATTAAATCCTGGATCCGCTTGTGTAGGGCAGGGCTGTCAGAGAACAAGGGTCCATAATATGTAATAAAACCTCTCTATAGCGGACCATTTTATAAATCCATAAAATTTTAAATAATTTAGTAGTATTGAAGTTTTATTGGACGCTCTCTATAACAGACACGGGCGGACTTTTAAGTTTCTCTATAGCGGAGTAAAGGAAAACGCTAAAGCTCATAATCTGTGAACAACATTTATACTTATATTAGCATAGTTCAATTATTTGCAAGCTGAGGATTCGGTTTGGTGGTAAGAATTATAGATTTTATCTTTCGCTGTCAGTTCTTCTATAGAATCGATTTATAAAATATCGATCCGCTTCAATTTATGTTGAGTACTCTTAAAAAAAACTTAGTATTCGCGAATTAATCGCTCAATTAAAAATTATAAAAAGATAGGTGTTTTAAACACCTCAGACAAATTAAAGAAAAAACAATGTCTTAAACCTCAGAATTTACCATAGAGATCAAGTAACATTCTTTTGTGGGAGTCTCACAAGAAAACAAATGCTCGATCACTTCACTTTTAAACATCCGTCCTAGTTTGGGCAATGGGTAAACGCGGAAAAGTAGGAAATTAATTTTAGACAAAGTAACCACGCCCCTTCAATAATAATAGTGAATTTATTTATTCTTATACATTTGTTAGTACAATTATGTAAATTATTTTACGCTTCTACAGGGCCACAAACAACTAGTGGATCCAGGATTAAATTTTTTTGGAGGGAGGGGCTTCAGCCCGAAATTTTTTTTGTAAATAATGATACTACTTTAAGAGAAAAAGGAAGTAATTACGTATATGAAATGGTGTTTAAGTAATTCTTTAAGTTCTTTTAAATGTAATTACATGAACAATGATACTTTAAGAGATAACGTTTTCATATTTATTTCATAAGACATAGTTATATTTTACAATTTTTTTGGGGGGGAAGAAGCAGCCCGAAAGTCCCCCTCTCTCCATCGTAGATCCGCCTGTGTCATAAACATACGGACCAAAATCAAAATATCGGTGGGGATGAATTGGACCATTTCGAATTTTAGAGGGGGGGGAGGCCTAGTACTTGTAATAGGGATCGAGGCCTATTTCCTGAACTACCAGTTGGTATTTCCTGATAATAGCTCTTCTCTTTTATATGTAATTTTGATTATTTTCCCATAGAAACGGTAAAAGAACTAAATATAATATTTAACTCGTTAAATTTTGTTTTATTTTTCATTTTCTCATCGGAAGATATTTTTTTTTATTATAAACAAATTTTAACACAAACTGATTCCCACCGCTTTGCTGACTAATTTTATTTTGTTTACGTTCTTGTGATTCATACATCTTGGGAACCCTTCTGAGAATGTTTAAGTTATAAGTTGTTTATGGCGAAAGAGCAGTCGGTTGTTTTGAAGTTTGTTTTTATAGCGGCATAATTTACATTTAACATAGAGTAAACTGATGAAACTTCCTTAATAAGAGTTTGCCAAAACATTTTTCTGTTTATGTTAAAAGCACTTGTACCAATGCTAAAGAGTATAGTTACTCTTGTTCTATACCTTTTGCGTGGGACCTCTTTTCGTTATTACTAGACCACGGGCGGATCTACGGGGGAGGGGGGCTTTGGGGCTGAAGCTCTCCCCCCCAAAAAAATGTCAAAATATAACCATGTTTTATAGAAAAAAATATTAAAAAATTATCTCTTAAATTATTATTGTTCGTGTAATTACATATAAAAGGACTTAAGGAATCACTTGAACACCATTTCATATAGATAGTTAGTTTTTTTCTTTTTTCCAAAGTAATTATCGTCATTTTTATGAAAAAAAAAACTTTCGGGCTGAAGCCCCCCCCCAAAAATCAATACCTGGATCCGTTAGTGCTAGAGACCGGATTTCCATGTTATTGCACTTTTTATTCGCTTGCGTGTAAAAACTCCTTACCCGAATATTTACCCGTTTCAGGACCTGTACAATAACATATTTAAATTTTATACTGCACGAAATTGCACGTTTTTGGCTTAAATTGCATGATTTTGATTTTTGTTGCATTAAATTGCACATGTTTGCACTTTTGTGCTAAATTAGACGATTTATAAATACAAATGTATAAGTGAGTGTGTTAATTTTTATTTTACTATATTGTTCAAATTATATTCATTATCTCAAATAGAAAAATATGAGGAAGGCAAATGATTCTGTGTGGAGCAAAAGGAAACTGCTTTCCTAGAATTAGCCGTTTTGTTAGTAAGAAATTTTAGTTATTGTTTTGGCTTGAATCATCATTCACCGTTCAACCCTTCAGTAACACTTCTGGCTTTGAATTCATCTGTAGAATTTCATTCTTATAAATAAAAATATATTGCTGAAAGTAAAATCTAGTCTCCCGTCAAAGATTAAAATTTGGATATAAAAATACCCCGATTTGAAATGTATGGACAAAGAATTTGATGAGAAAGTTCTATACACCTTATGAATCAATCAGTAGATAGGAAATCACTGATAGACAATCATTGGGGGACAAGTAAGAACAAAATATTCTTATCAGAGAATTGAATATTTTTGTTTTTTAGAAAGAGCGTAATCCCAAAAAATATTTTTTTTAGTGGTATAGAAAAACAGGTACAGCGCTAATTTTTGAACACTTGAAAATCTCAAACATTAGTCTTTTTCAATTTTTTTTTCAAAATTCTTTAAATTTGAACAAAAACGTTTGGGAGTGCATAATATTGGAAATTTCAACTCTATTAAAAAATAAAGTTTTCGTTATTATTTTTAATAGAAGTTATATATCTAAAATTGGTCTGGTCTATGTAATATATACATAGGCACCTATAATTCCTGCCTTAATTTATTTTTTCAAGCCTTCAATGCTCTGCTAATTTGATAATATTCGTTATTATAATAGTTGATTATAATCTGCAATTTCATTTTCAATGTTACATTTAAATTTTTCTTTTATCTCTCGGTTAACTCAAGATCTGAAAAGATTTCGATGTATTAATGTTATAAATTAAACAATATTGACGATTTTACACGTTTTTTAGGTCTTAATTACACAATTTTACTTATTTTGGATTTATACTGCAGGAAAATCCGGTCTCTAGTTATTACATATTTGGTTAATCAATTCAGATTTCAAACTTTCAGAATCTGATTTTCTTCTTCAACGAAATTCGACAATTTTATAATATAATATATTTGCATATTTAATAAATAATATATTATACCTATTATACAATATGTAATATATTTCGAAATAAATATTATCATTTCATAACTGTCACTCATTACGTTTAAATGAAAATCAAAACATTCAAAAACTAGAATTTTTTTTTAAAATATAAAAACAAAATTTCGATTGAAATTCGAAGGTTTTTTAATTCTTGCATTCCCAGACCCAGAATCCTCTGATATGGTAATGATAAGGCCGGATCAAGCCATGTAAAAACCCCTAGTTTGTTCTGCGAGACTGACGGAAAATAATCAATGCTTTCATCCTAAATAATGAAAATACGTGGAGTTAATTTTTAATACGATCTGAAATTATATTGACACATTCCCATTATTCGGGAGGGATTTGTTTCTGGCGGTAAGTGTAATTTTATTATTATTATTTAGAATTTTATTTTCAATGAAAAAATTTAGTATGTGCCTTATAAGTTTATTAAGTGACATTTTTCCTCGTTTAAGAGTAGAAACGAAATCATTTCAAAATAAATTAAACAGGGGCGTATGCGAGAGAGGAGGGTAGGGGGTCGTTGCCCCCCCTAATAATTTAAAAGAAGAGGTTGCAAAAAAGTTTGTCAAAAATTCAAGAAAAATAATTTTTAAACAATTTTATTCGATATGTATGTTGTGTTTCATATAAAAATATTTATAAATTGTAATAATAATAAACTTCTTAGTATAATATTATAGCTTTTGGAATCATTTGTCTACCAAAGATATTCCTTTATTTATTCTTGCCCCTCCCAATATGAAAGTTGCGTACGCTCTTGAAATTAAAACTACGGCAACTTGATTTTTGTCAAAGTGGCGCGTGGCTCAAAGTCGGTTGTCTATCTAGCTTGATGAATTATAATTATGAAAACTAAAACAAGAAAGTTTTTTTTTCACAAAGTAGAAATACTAGTTAATTATTACAAAAGTAAATATTTCGTATTTAAAATTTTAATAGTAGAAATACTAAGTTAATTATTACATAGTAAATATTTCGTATTTAAAATAAGGTTATTACTGGTGAAATTTAATTTTTATACTAAAATTATTAATAAATTTACTTAACTTTCAATTATTTTTATATGATTTAGCTTTACACGTTTTAGAGATGCAAAGTGCCTGTTTGGATACGATTGTGTATATATATATATATATATATATATTCTGTGCCGGCCTATTTCTATTCTTATTACGGCAGGCAAGCTGGGCCCGATGGGGGTGAAGATCTTCGGGATCCGCTCGCCACATGTTAGAAATTAAAAAAAAAATAATACGAAACGTAATTAAGATATTAAATAAATAATACAAAATAATTAATTTTAGCCTATCTATAAAGCAACTATAATAGAGAAATATTGAATTAAATAAATTTAAAATATTAAATAATATAAAACAGCTGAAGAAATAAATTTAATTCTTTTAGGGGTAGGAAGATATGACGTCATTGCCCTTGGCGCCGAATATCTAAAGCTGGCACTAACGATATCCTTATGAAATATATATATATATATATATATATATATATATATATATATATATATATATATAATGTTTGGTTTTTATATATTTCTATTTTAAGAAGTTGTTTATTTTTAGGTTAAACCTTGAACTTTTGAAATTTATTACTAGCTTTGTATTATTTTCATATCAGAATATTTATTTATTTTCTATTTTAAAAAATAAATAAATTTTTTTTAGAATGAATATTGAGAACAATACTATAACTAATAATGAAATGACTAGTTTTAATTTAATTTCAATTTTTAGTTGTTTGTGAAGTTCGAGCCCAACACCTAATAGTTCCCTTTGATCCCCAGTCACTTTACAATAATTTGACGAATTTTTAAGGACTTGGAGTTATAAACAATCGTATCCAAACAGGCACTTTGCATCTCTAAAACGTGTAAAGCTAAATCATATAAAAAAAAAAATGAAAATTAAATAAATTTATTAATAATTTTAATATAAAAATTAAAATTTTACCAATAATAACCTGATTTTAAATAGGTAATATTTACTTATATAATAATTAACTTAGTATTTCTACTTTTAAAATTTTAATTACGAAATATTTACTTTTGTAATAATTAACTAGTATTTCTACTTTGTGAACAAAAAACTTTCTTGTTTTAGTCTTCATTATTATTATTAAAAATAATTGATATTTTATATTGAAAAAAAGTGTAAAATTAAAAAAAGAACTTGTTGAAAACAGTAGATTTTAACATCAGTGAATAATTTGGGGCATTGGATCTCGGGGGGGGGGGGGGGGAGCGTGAGACGAGAATTGAAAAAATAATAAAAATGAAAATAACTAAAAATTTGAAAATAAAAAGAACATTATTTTAAATTAAAAGTTGTAGAAAATAATATTAATACGACTTTGTTCGTATTCGTATTAGCCAGGGTATTTTAAGCAAATTTTCAACCTAACTGTAAGTAACATAACCTGCTGTAACTGTAAGTAAGGGAAATGTTTAGCATTTCGTCGTCTTTGTAATGAGCTATTATTCAAACTTGTATCTTAACGTGAGGTCGTATTAGAGAGGCGAAAAGTGTCGAAAAACAACTGAGTTTTATTGAAGATATGGATTAAAATATCCCAGAAATTAAAATTCGGACCTGCATAATTAAAAATTGTATCTTAACGCGACAAAGAGAAAATGATCCAAAATTTTAAACTTTGGTGGGTTCAAATGCCCCTAAATCCTTAAATCGAACTGTATGAGCTGGAAGACGAACATTTTCTTAATACCCAAAGGAAGTCCTATCAGGCTGTTAAGTTGAAAATTTGCTTAAAACACCCCGGTTTTTTTTCGGCCCAGGCTCCAGGTCTATATCATTTACTATCACAGACTATCATTTATCATCCCGTATATTTCAATCTCAACTCATTCATATATAGTCATTCATCGTGGTGTCAATGCACTGGCGGATCCACTAGGGGGCTTCAGCCCCAGCAGGGGGGAAATTGCTTATAACCAAAATGGCCAAGTAATAGAAGGGGAGAAATGTATCGAAGCCAAAATGTTCATGCACTAAACCAAAGATATTGACATTTTCAATAGAGAGAAACCAAGCGCCTCAGAGATAATTTTGCCGGCCCCCCTCAAATGTTTATTTTATTTAGCAATAAAACTCAATCGAAGCTTTTTATATAGTATGCAACAAAAATATTCATCATAACAAGTTCGTTAAAATCACATTCTACTGTTCGAGATTCGTTCTTTTTGGGAATTTCTTCGAAAGGATGCCAGGAAATGCACTGTTTTCAGCTAATACATACAGACATAAGCATTTCGTATTACCCAAAGTGTTAACCGAGTCCATGATAACGAGGGATTAATGTGCTAAGGTGTATAAATAAATTATCAACGCCATTTTGAGCTTCCATATCATACACGACAATAATCGGAAAGCATTTTTTTTTTTTTTTTGTTCTCTAAAGATGAAGAATTACTTGAATGAAAAATATTTCCAAAAAAAAAATTTAGTTGGTGAATTATTTGTTCAGAAGAAACGTCTAAGCGTGAAATGGACATGAGTACATTAAACTAAGCGTACAACACATGTATATGAATATATTAAATAAAATTGTTCTGTGAGTCAATCTATGTGATTACTGACTCAGGTGCTAGAATGAGAAAGCTGGCAGGTGTACCTACGGTCCTCTAATTCATTGACCTTACTCCAACATAAGGCTAATCATCGTATCAGAAAAATTAAAAAAAAAAAAAAAAAAAAGAAAAGAAAAAAGAAACTGTTCCTTAAGAACAGTGAAAAAAACATGCAGGCTCCATAAAATAATAATCCATGAATATTTTTTGTTGAATATCTCATGAATATGATCGTAGAATAGCAAAATAGACTTATTATATAGATTTATTATTTTCGTTTATGATATTTTTTTTTGTACATTTAGCCACTAAAGCTAGTTCGAATTCTATACTGCTCAAAAATTAAAAGGTATATTTCTATTTGATCCGTTTAAATTAAAATGTCTCTTTTTTGTGTATTTTTTTTTTCATACTCCTATGCTCATTCTGTAAACCAACTGTTGTTTTCGACCTTTCTTTATTTTAGTCCAGTAATATTCTGTTTAACGGTGGAAAGACATTGAACCAGAATACTATCGTGCTAATGAATGGTCACGGGAACCGGTAAGTGGACCTCTTCGTGGATCTTAGCCCATTACTCATTACTCCAATAGATGACAGAAATCACGGGGGGGAAGGAGGCTTTGGTTCTGAACCTCCTCCCCACAATATGGTAAAACATAACCATGTTTTATGGAAAAAAAAATTAAAAAATTATCTCTTAAAGTATTATTGTTCCTGTAATTACATTTAAAAGGAATTTAGGAATCACTTAAACACCATTTCATATGGGTCGTTAGTTTCTTTCTTTTTTCCAAAGGAATTATGGTAATATTTATTATAAAAAAAAAAAACTTTCGGGCTGACGCCCCTTCCAAAATTAAATCCTGGATCCGCTAGTGACATAAATATTGTTATTACTGCAAGAAGCAACCGTTTTCATAGCCCCCAACAAAGCACAAATGAAGTGTCTGCTTGTTCTGCTGAGGCCCATATTAACACAAACCATGCGTAATCGTTTTTGGGAAGTTAGTCTAACATCTTATGACCCATTAAGACGATGTACAGCAACAGTGCGTCACCGGCAACCTCTAGCGGATCCAGCATTTAATTTTAGGTGGAGGGAGCTTTAGCCTGAAAGTTTTTTTTTTTTAATAAATATTACCATAATTCCTTTGGAAAAAAGAAAGAAACTAACGACCCATATGAAATGGCGTTTAAGTAATTTAAGTGCTATTAAATGTAATTGTATGAACAATAATACTTTTATTAGAGTTGACAATAATAATTTTATTAGCTGGTGGTTAGTGTTGATGCTCCCCCTCTATAGATAAACAAAAAACTTTTTTTTGAAACTGATTTTCACTTTAGCTTACCTATTTATGAAATGTATAGTAAGGGAAAGTATTGCGATCGTGAAAATTTTCGAATCCCGATTTTTAACGGAAATACACGTTTTGAAGTGTCCCCTGATTCCAAATAACATGGTTTGTCTATGTGTGTGTCTGTTTCTGATTGTATGGGAACACGCTGGCTCAAAAAAGAAAATTTGTACGGAAATGAAATTGCGTATTTAATTGTATATGCATAGGATGTCACATATACAAGGTTTGTATAAGTCTAGGATGTATTGAACATTTACTTCAAAACTGGCTAACCGGAAGTGCCACTTTGGCCGCCTGAACCAGCCTTTTCCATTTCTGCCTATCTTGGGCTACTGCTTTTCAGCTTGCGGCATGAAGCACAGCCGTATCTTTGTTTATCTTATCTATCCATCTGGTTTTTGACCTCTCATGTGGTCTCTTGCCTACTACTTTAGGATTCATTGTTGTGTGAAGGCGTCCTGAAGGATTGCTTTGAGCTACATGCCCCTTCAATCTTAACGTCCTTGCCTTCATATCATGAGATTTTGACTGAATAGTTTCTTTTAGCAGTTCATTATTGTTCCTTCTGCTTCATGTGTTCTGATCCCAGAGAGGTTCTGTTATCGTACGGAGGACTTTTCTTTCGGATCTCTCAATTCTGCTTTCTAGGGTGCCGGTTAGAGACCAGGTTTCACAGCAGAAATGGCATTATCATGGCATTGTATAACCTTAGTTTGAGATTTCTGGAGATTTTTCTGGATTTCAGTACCCTTGTAAGAGAGAAGAAAGCTCTGTTCGCACTTGTTATTCGCTAGTCTATCTCTATTAAATGATCATTTATTGAGGTTATTGTGGAGCCAAGGTATTTGAATCTATCTACTTTCGGCAATGATTTAGAATCCACGCAGATCATACTATTAGGGTGGATATTTTGGCTAACTATAATATATTTTGTTTTATCTTCATTGACTTGTAGCCCGATTTGCTCTGCTTCTCTTATCAGAGTCAGAGCGAGTCTCTCAATATCCTATAGATTGCTCCCGAGGACAGCTATATCATCCGCATATGCTAAGATTTTATGTTTCACTCTGACGTGCATCTCTCCATCTTCGCGTGATGTTCTTCATACTTTCTCTTGGGCTAAGTTGAACCCAGAGTCCATCTCCCTGCCTCAAACCTGTTCGAACTTCAAAGGCTTGTATTAGTACTCTGCATTTAGGATCATTTAAACACGCCTTCGTCAACCTCGCTAACTTTCCGGGAACACCCAACTCAGCCATGATCTTCCAGAGACAGTTTTTGTCCAAGGAGTCATATGCTTATTTAAAGTCCACAAATAAGGCGTGTACGCCCTAATCTACTTTCTATTTTTTTTCGAGTTCTTGTTTTAAGATGAATATCTGGTCTATCGTACTCCTTCCTCTCCTGAATCCTGCTTGGTGGTCGCCTATATGTTATATGTATATGTATATATGTTATATGTATATTATGTTTTCATAATACGGATATATCCGACTTAACAGATTATTAGTCATTATCTTATAGGCAACCGGAAGAAGTGCTATGCCTCTGTAATTACCACATTCATACATGGAGCCCTTAAGGATAAAACAGATCAGCCCTGTGTTCCAGGCTTCTTGTATCCGTTCCTCCAATATTTTCTAGATACGTTCTAACAGCTTGGCTCTGAGGTGTTCTCTCCCATCCTTGGACAATTATGATGGTAGATTGTCAATCCCTGGAGCCTTTCTTCTTTTAAGCCTGCCGATAGTTATTTCCACATCCAGAATATATGGTTTTTTAACCTGAAGTGGTTTGATGTCCTCAGTGTGGTCCATGTCTTCTTCGTTGGTGGAGTGCCCTTGATTGAGGAGCTACTGTGAATAACTACTAAGCATCTGAAAAGAAGTTTTCCTTTTAGATGTTTAGGATTTATTCTTTTGATGCCGTCAATTTGCCATTTTTCCCTCGCATTTGAGTATTTCTCGCTTTATATCCCACCCTTTCTTTCCTGATATATGTGAAGAAGTTTGGCAAGTGGGTCCTATCGTGGTCCTCTTTGTCAACCCCTGATGGCTACCTTGAGGTTGCCTTCGCGTACTTACAAGTTCAAAACCGGGCACACGTGGACGCGTCAACTCTCGGCCATCCCGTCCTTCAGTTTCCATACGTAACACTTGTTCATATGTACACACGTAAAATATGGGCTCCGCTAATATTGTTATTACACATATATGTGCGGTATAAATTACAGTTGTATAGATTTCAGCAATACAAAAATTAAAATGTGTATATATACCAATGAAAACTAATTGAAATACCTACAATGAAATATGAATAAATATAGCGGCCTTCTTTATCAGTGGTGGCTGTTGAATTTAAAATATTTCATGGTACTTAATTAGTTATTAGGGAGAGCGGGATAGCAAGATCCTAGGTTCAAATCCCGGCTCGTGGCAGAAAAATTATTTATTCTGTTTCATTGGCCGTTGGGCGATCCGTGGGCGACGGGTAGGGAGACCCTCCTTGGGCACACCTAGCCTCTACAAAGTGGGTACCCTTAATTAAATAATTAATTAAGGGGAAAAACCTGGCAATTGAGCGTGATATCAGTTAAATCATCTCGTTGCACAACCGTTGGCCTTGAAGCAGTACTTTCCCTAAACAGCACTAAATCCAAGACCCTTCTAGGATTGTAGTGGTACAGGTATTTATAATTAGTTACTAGAATCAAAGAAATAATTTAAATATACAATCGTAAAAGAAAATAGTTAATGAGGGAAAAAAGCATAAATATAATACAGTGCCGGCTTTAAGGTGGCGCAACCGGAGCAATCCCCCGGGGTGTCGAACTGGAGGGGAGCCGGAACATGTTCAGGGGTGCTCGCCACTTGTTACATATTAAAAAAAAATACAAAACATAATAAAATTATTAATTTTAGCCTATCAATAAAGCAACTGTATTAGATTAATGCTGAATTAAATAAAATGACAATATTAAATAATATAAAAGCTTAAAAAATAAATTTACTTTTTTTTAGGAAGGGGGTAGATGAATTCATTGCCCGGGCTCATCGAATGTCTAGGGCCGGCACTGATACAATACATTAGGTGGCTGTAAAAAGCATATGTTATTAAGTGTTTTAAATAATATTTTTTTCCCTCTGTAATTTTTACTATAACTTCCTTTTGGCTGAAAATATCTATTTGTGCTTTTTAAAAAAAAGGGTGTAAGGTTATAGATTTTTTGCCACCTTAAACAGCCTTCATCTCTGCCTATCTTGGGCTATTTCTTTCCAGTTATCTCCATGCAGTTCTATTGCATCCTCGTTGATTCTATCAATTTACCTGTTTGTTTTTTTTTGGCCTTCCCCGTTATCTTTTTCTTCTATTCAGGCTCTAATTGTTCTGTAGAGGGCTCCAGATGGATTTCTCAGAGCTATATGAATTCCTTGAAATGAAGAACAGAAGATGTTTGTTCGAAGTTTATTGCCTAAATACAGAAGGTTCCACAAGATTTGTTGACATGAAAAGGTCTGAAAACGTAAACGGACGATCAAGATCAATCATTCAAAGTACAGACAGGATTACACACAGAGGAAGTTTGTACGAAATACATACCTTACTTAAAAAATATATATATAGAAAAGAACTGGGATAGTGAAAATTCTGAGTTAAAGGGCTATGGTTTGAAATTAGGGAAACCTTCCCTCTTAATATATGTCATTTCTTGCAGAGGCTCGGCGTTGGAAGGGAGCAGATGAAGACCATGGCAGAAACTATTATTTTAGACTCATTAGAAATCCTCCATCACCAAATATAGTGATCTTGGCCTTTGCTTATTTGATTCTGTAAACTGTTCTCTGCATATTTGCCATGTACTACAATGGTTCGTCCTAACTCTTTATTATGTTTTAAATTTATTTTCTGTTGTCTAATGATTTTACTCTATGATTTAACAACTCAACAGAGCTGAGATGCCATGTAATATCATTGTAATGCTGTTTATTCATAGGAGTGTATTTTATTTTGATTAGCACTAGTGGAGATCTACAACTTAGAATGAAATGTTGGCACACATTAAAAAGAAGTTTTACATTTACTGTTGAGATGAAGTTCCAGCGTAGAGAAACGTGAAAGACAAGGCGAGACTGCATCATAAACAATCGAATTAGAGGTGCTTCCATTGAAAACAATTGTTGAACACAGTTAAAATGGTTTGGACATGTTTGTCTAATGGATGAAGTGAGACAACCCAACACACTCTCTGCACAAAGCTAGACCTACAGGTAAAAGACCACGTGGCCAGCCAAGAATTTCCTATCAGGAATACATCCAGATGATTGGGTTAAAAGAGACAAGACTCTTGCAGAAATGAAGCAGCTGAGCAGTCACCCGGAAAACTGGTAGGGCTGGATCGAGGCTCG
Organism: Nezara viridula; assembly: GCA_928085145.1. Classification (NCBI taxonomy): domain Eukaryota; kingdom Metazoa; phylum Arthropoda; class Insecta; order Hemiptera; family Pentatomidae; genus Nezara; species Nezara viridula. Next base: position 3,744 of record CAKMRH010000026.1, on the reverse strand, counting down.
AAGAGGAAGAGAAAAAAAGAAGACACTTATTGTGTTTTCTCTCTTAAATGAATACCCAATCTACTTATCCTTAAATACATGTACTGTTAATGATATCTCCACCATTTTAAATTTAATAGTTTCTACATTTCTACATTTTTGTATTAAAAGAAAATCAATTTTTAAAATATAAATAATCTTATTGCATAATTATGAAAATATATTACAATCCATTATTGGGTTATTTATTTTTAAATTTATTGATTTATATTTTCATATGAATATAGGTATCCGAAGAACATGGGTGTGAAGAACAAGTGTTTCCAATGGCTATAAATTTTTTGGATAGATTCCTTGCTGCATGCCCAATTAAACCCAATCAACTACAACTTTCTGCAACTGTAAGCCTTCTTCTTGCCTCAAAAGTTAGAATGTGTACTCCTCTTTCTGTTTATTTGTTGTCTATGTTCACGGATCGTAGCATCACTCCAAAACAGATAAAGGTATGATCATTAATATTTAAATTTTCTTAAAATATGTTGTTATTTTAAAATAAATAGGTTCTTATTTCTAAATTTTTAAAAATAAAAAAAATAACTTGTATTTAACTACCAAATAAATGCACGTAAATAAAAATTATAACTGTTCAAATAAATCTTGTATATTTCAAGTATAATGTTACAGATGATTTTAATGAACGAATATCTAAATGATATATTACCATATTTCCTGTTTAAAGTTAACTTAGCGATGGCTTGATTTTCTGTCTGTATTCAGCCATTGTAAGAACTGTTTCTATATGTCTCCATAGCAACTCTTTCAAGAACAATCAAATAGCAACTGCTTCACCTTCAAAACTTATAGTTTTCCCTTATTGCTGTAATAATAGTTAGTTGATACATTTCTAAGATGTTTAATATTCTTCAAAAAAGGAAAGTACGGGTTCATAATTAATGAATGTAAGATGGTATGAACCAATTTTAAAAAGAGTAGTAAATTGTTCCTGTCCTTTCCAGGTAATTTTAGCAAAATATAATGAAATGTCTTAGCAGACGGTGACCATAATTATCAGATAAACAATATTATAAATACTTCAGTTCCTTTTTTTGTTGACACTAACATGTGTTATTTTAATTATTATCTGTACCTAAATAAAAAAGTGTTTATAAATGTATTTAAACTATTTTTTTTGTAAATTTAATTTAATTGTATATTTTATTAGTTGATTAGTTGTTATGATTATTTATAATATCTAAGTACATTTCAATTAATCATAACTGGCACAAAATCATATTTATATTGTAACAAATAGTGGCTCTTATCTACTAAAAAAAGCTAATTCACCTAGAGTGTAGTATGGACGCAAAGGCATACTCTAGATTGACGGTGATAAGGTTCTATGTTACTATTTTTACTCTGATTCAACTTTTTTTCAAGTTTCAGCTATCAGTAAGAAAAGGGATAATGCATTTGCTTCAGTTGAAATACATAAAATTATACTTGGCTTATTTCAAATTATTATGAAAAACTAATAAAATATATAATTAAATTAAATTTCCAAAACAAAAATGAATGTCTACCAAAATGATTTCCACTACCCTTCAAAATGAAAATAATGAAAGGATGTACGTACTCCATGATAGACCGTTTATTAATTGTCGGTCTTCTCCTGAAGTGTTGGATCTTTGAAGTTGAAGTTCAAAAAAATAAAAAATAAATAAATAAAATAAAAATATTGAATAAAAAAAACATTATATAGTAAACAAGAAATTTAGAACTGCATGCAGTGTATTTTAAACCCATATTTAATAAAATATATAATTTTTACAATCTTTAAACTTGTAAATATCTAAATAGAAAAAAATATTATGATGCTCTTAGATATCATACATTTCATGAAATCATGCAAATGAAATTATGTAAATAACATGAATAAATAAATATATACAATTTTATCTTATATTTATTTACAGAGATTAACAATATAACTTAGCAGTTATAACATAATTTATTAAATGAAAATTATTATCTTACTAATACATTAAAAAGTACAAATAAATTTATTTAAGGCAGCCCATAGAATATTATAGTCAGCTAAACTATAGGTAGAATTATTTAGGACAAATATCTAGTAAGAGAAGTAGAATTAAACACCATTTTTCCATTTTTTGTATATATTATGGCAAATTTGGTTTAATAAACATGGTCAATTTACGTTTCCTGTGATTTATATTTATGCAAAGTAAGCAGGTAAATATTCAAAAATATAAGTACTTAAAGTGAAATAAACTGAACTGAAGGCATAAAATTTAACCTTTTTATTACATATTCAATTCTTGTTACAATTTTAGTCTATAAATATATTTAAATAACCATGAAAACTTTTTTTTCAGGATTGGGAACTACTCTTTCTATCCAAGTTGCAGTGGGAAGTTTGTGGTGTTACTGGTTGTGATTTTATTGATCATATATTGGAGGGGACTAATTTAGTAGGAACTTGCAATATGCTAAGACCTCATACTATCACACTTTTATCACTTGCATACACAGGTATAGTTTGCATTGAACAATAAAAATTTATATATATTGTAAATATTTTATTTATTTTTTAATAAAAGTTTTTTAATTTCTTCACCTATATATATTGAGTTTAAAACAGAGAGGAGGTGGTTTAGCTTCTCAGGATTAACAGGTCAATTAGCATCTATTTTACCTAACCTGAAATAGATATGAAGATGAGATTGCAGATACCATCAACAAACTTAAAAATAATAAGGCTCCTGATGCTGACGCACTCCTTGCTGAACTTTTAAAATGCTGTAAAAACGAACTAGCCGAAGCTCTACAGGATTTCCTCCTTGTGATATGGACTGATGAGACGATGCCCTCTGACTGGAATAGGTCAATTATCTGTCCTATACATAAAAGTGGTGATAGGTTGCTATGAAGCAATTATCGAGGTATCTCGCTGCTGTTCTGCGCCTATAAGATCCTGTCTCATATTCTGTTTAGACATCTTTTGCCATATGCTGAACATGAGCTTGGTCCATACCAGAGTGGGTTTAGGAAAGGAAGATCCACCTCTGACGAGATGTTCTGTGTGCGAACCATTCTTGAAAGAGGCCATGAGTATAAAACCAAAACTCACCATCTGCTCCTCAATTTCAGGGCAGCCTATGACAGCATAATATGTGAAGAACTGTATAGTGCTCTCAGAGAATTTAACATACCTGAGAAACTTATACGTTTGATAAAGCTTACCATGAATGATGTGAGATGTATGGTTAGAGTGAATGGTGACAGATAAGAAGATAAGACAACTAAATCCAAAACCTTTTTAGAATTTAATTTACTTTATTTATTTTACTAGAATTTATTACTATTAAACCAGAAATTATTCACTTGCTAAAAACTTTCTTGAAATAAAGCTGTGTTCCATCTTCATCCTCGCAGAGTGTTGCTTGTAGTTTGAATAAAACTACTTATTTCTTCATCAATTTAATGGTAGAAAAGTCAGATCTTGCTTGAATTTGTGATTTATCAGCCTCCTTTAGCTTCTCATTCTTCCAATTTCTTTTATTTTTATTTTCAATCATTTTTTCATTGTGAAAAGCTTGGCATAAATGTCTAGTCTATCTATGTATCATTTTTAATTCATTCTTCTTTGAGATTACAATGACCGCAATAGGAGAGCCTCCATCTCGTTACTCCAATTTTTTAACATATATTTTAAAATTATCAATGCACTATTAGCTATTAATTATA
>CAKMRH010000025.1:27500-38697 GCA_928085145.1 Nezara viridula | reverse complement strand
CTCTCTCTCTCTCTCTCTCTCTTCTCTCTCTCTCTCTCTCTCTCTCTCTCTCTCTCTCTCTCTCTCTCTCTCTCTCTCTCTCTCTCTCTCTCTCTCCTCTCTCTCTCTCTCTCTCTCTCTCTCTCTCTCTCTCTCTCTCTCTCTCTCTCTCTCTCTCTCTTCTCTCTCTCTCTCTCTCTCTCTCTTCTCTCTCTCTCTCTCTCTCTCTCTCTCTCTCTCTCTATCTCTCTCTCTCTAAAAAAAAAAAATATTCACCAGATATAGCGAAACAGCAAACGCTATTGAATCTATGGCAACACTAAGGAAATATTTGGTCCATTTCCCAAAACCATTGGTAATCACGACAGATAATGGCAGTGAATACGATAACAATTTATATAAACATAAACATAAAGAAAGATATATAAACAAAAGAAATGAAACTAGAGATATTCCCAAATTACCAGAAGACGTTTTTATTAGAAAACCCAGTTCCAATAAAAAAGATCCAAAATATCAAAAAGGTAAACAATCTAATGGTAAATTTGAAACCACCAAGGGTAAAAAGAAAAAATTACATGCAAGCCAAATAAAAAGGCCTAGGAAAAAGAAAAACGATTTAGGAAAACCCACTACCATTCAAGGCACAAATCAAAATGAGTCTCTAGCAAATAATTTGTATGCACAAAAATTAAATGAAGAAATCGAAAAACGAATTCAGGATTTGAGGGTTAATCCCAATAATCTTCCTGTTGCAGATTTTGAAGATGAAGGACTGTTTCAAGTTTCTTCTGATCTTAATTCTTCTGGCTCGAACCCTCCAGGTAGAAACGTTGAAAATCCAGACGCTGTCGAATGACCCTGGGGCTTCGATCATTCAAATGAATTCGTCGTCTGTGATGACGGAATGGTACACTTTTCTACATTATAAGACTTTATCTCAATTAAATGGTGAAATCACCACACTAAAAACACACATTAATAGATTAAAGATAGAAAAAAAATTTTAAATGTTGCATCAAATATTAGATAAGAGGTATGAGAGAATAACTAATCAAATCACCCAACTTATTAAGCGTAAACATATAAAAAGAGAAAAACGTGGTATAATTAAAGGTTTAGGATCTGCTCTCAGTTGGTTGACGGGAACTATGGATGCAGATGATAAAGAAAAGTATGACACCATCCTACAAAAGGTTGAAAGTAATTTATATCACACAGAACACAACGAGGAAGCTAGGCTTAGCCTCAACCGGAAATTAACACAGGAATTAAATAAATATATTATAATTTTAAATAACTTCAAAAATAATATAGAAACAAATAATAACGCATTGGATTCCACAATCATCAAATTACCATATCATGACCTTTTAGCATATTTAACTCTCATAGAAGCACAATTACAAGAAACAGAAGACGCATTAGAACAATGTAAACTAGGCATGACACACCCCAGAATTTTATCGTATGACGTAATTAAAAATATAAAAACTCCATTTAAAAATTTACTAACAAGAGACGTAGAATTCAATTGGTTATTAAGTAAAGCAGTTTGTTCAATGTCCGATTCGGGAATGATTTATTTCTTTATTAAATTACCACTAAGGGTTGCCCCTTCGACTACATATTACATACTGTCATATCCCATTATTTATAAGGAAAATATTGAAACTATTCCAGTTGAAAATACTTTAGTTATAAGACATAATAACCAGTTTCATATAGGGCAATGTTTAAAATATAATTCCAACTTTTATTGTAATTACAAAAGTCTTAGTTTAGTAGAAGATAAGTGTATATTAGAATTAAGTAATAACCAAAAATTAGAACATTGTAAAATAAAAGGAATTTCACAAACACCATTTATTAAACTCATACCTAACCTTAATCAATATCTCATCTTTAATTTATCTACTATTGAAACTAACATAACAGAAACCATGTTATATCATTTACCAATCACTGGTGTAATAAGCCTTGACAGAAATGAAATATTTGTTAATAAATCTATAGTTATTAGATACGAAGAACATGTAAATATACCCATAATATCTATGCATAATATTGATAATGTTATTGTTACTAATTATAGCTACGATGATGTAAATAAATCAAGACTTAGGAACTCTAAATATAGAAACTTTAGAAGATTACTCTGTAATTACTCATTCTGACATTATGTTATATCTTACTTTGATAATATGTATATATCTGTTTATTCACCATATATTATTTTACTATTATAAATTTAAAAACATTTTTAAAAATAAGACTAACACTCCCACACCTTTAACAAAAATTGTAACTCCTGATCAGCCACCTATCAGCAATCCCATCGAGCTATAATATATGTAGGTATGCGACGCCAGGTCTAGAGCGTGGCATACCTACCTTACCGAAAAACAAACATCCTAGTTCGGAGGACCTCACTTTTTAAGGAAGGAATAGTTATGGAAACGAACTATGCTGACTTGACGTTCTGAGCAGCCTCCCTCTCCTCTACCTATATATACCCCCATAAAATCCTAGACTAGTCAGTAAGTAAGAGATCTGTAGCAGTAGTACTTAGCATGTCATAATGCTCATTGTTTGATTTGTTTTCCCAATAAAGGTTTTTTTCACTTTTCGACGGTTGAGTTTCGTAGTTCAGCACATACTTCGGGTTGATTCCATCAAACTCCATCTTGTGATCCGGGGTCATCATCATCCCTTCCTCATCAAGGGCACGGTTGAAGATGTTTCTGATCTGCCCTCAATTTTTTTCATAAGATGTTAAGACTCCCTTTTCTAATAGGCGTGAATTTCTTCAGGGACAAGTCTGATTCGTATATGACCAAGCTTACATGTGTTTTTCATATTTCATTTTACCTTTTTCAATTGATGAGCGTTGTGTCGTTTCCTGTTTATCGGCTTTCTTTTTCTTTCTATAATTAGAGCCATATGCCTTCTACCCACCGCCTCTAAAATTCTTTCAAGGATTCTTTATAGAAGAATCATTTCTTATGCCGAGGCTGAAATCGGAAAATACCAGGTCGGATTCATTAAGGGTAAATCAAACATCGATCAAATATTCACCTTGCGAATCCTTCTGGAGAAAACCAAAGAATATCAAATTGGTACACATCACATCTTCATTGATTTCAAGCAAGCATATGATTCCATAAATCGTGGGGAAGCATACAAAGCAATGGTAGAAATGAATGTACCTAAAAAACTTGTAAGGCTTGTTAGAATGACAATGGAGGGTAATGAGTGTTCCGTACGAGTAGGGGTAACTTGTCAAAGAGGTTCAGAACATCGACAGGTGTAAGGCAGGGAGATACTCTGGCATCTCTGGTATTCAACTTTACCCTTGAAAAAGTCTAAAAAAAGATTCTGGTATCCAGACTACAGGAACCCTCCTAAATCGAATGACCCAAATACTTGGATATGCGGACGACATTGATATAATGGGAAGATCATTTGAAGCAGTAGAGGAAGCTTTTACAAGTCTGGAAGAGTCGGCAGCCAAAATCGGTCTTATTATCAACTCGTTCAAAACAAAATATATGTCCACCCTATCCTCACGTCTAACAAGGGAAAACTAAGCATGGCTGGAACAGCTTGGAATCGATAATGTTAACGAATTTGTATATCATGGTTCATTGATAAATGCACGAAATAACATTGATTGTGAGATAGGCAGGTTAATCGGTGCTATTTCTCCCTCCAGAGACATCTTCGCAGCAGAATATTGTCAAGACAAGCCAAAATAAAATATATAAAACTGTTATTAGACCAGTGCACACATATGGCTGTGAGAGTTGGACCTTAACTAAAGCAGTTGAGAAATCCCTGCTAAGATTTGAAAGGAGGATTATACGAAGCATATTTGGAGGGGTCCAGGAAACACCACAGAATTGGAGGAGGAGAACGAATTTGGAAATAAATACATTGTTTAATGGCCTGGATGTGAGCCAATTCATCGTACTGGCAAGACTACGCAGGGCGGGACATGTTGCGCGGATGGATATAAATGCACCCCCACAGAGAGCTATGAATAAGCCTGTGTTTGGAAACAAACGAGTGGGAAGACCATGCTTGCGCTGGCAAGACTGTGTGGCTGCTGATGCATGTAGACTACTTGGTGTCAGAAATTGGAAGGCTGCAGCAACTAACCGGGAGAACTGGAGATCCATGCTGGAGCAGGCCAAGTCTCAAATAATTGGAATGTAGTGCCATTTAATAATAATAATAATATTTTACCTTTTATGAAATTGTAACTGTCTGTAATACGAAATTCTAAAAACAATTTATATGATATTGTTTACTTATAATCAATCATTAGTTAATTAATGGTTATTAACATGTTTATGAACCCATTTATATCCCATAAGACATAACACATATAAATTAAAACTTTTATTTGGTTACATCAACATTTATTAATTTTGTAACGTTTAAAAATGTTTATATTTGTCAATATCATCAAGACAAGTACATTTTTCTTTTTGTCGGTCAGGAATTTTTTAATGGGTTCATAAAAACGTTAATTACTATTAATTAACTAATGATAAATTAGCATTATTACATCCCAAGTTTTTATATTATATATACTTATATAACAAAAAATAAGTTACCGATTTAATGATTAAAAAATAAAAATTGTTTATTTATCATAAATATGGTTTGAATGTTTACTTAATTAATTTTGATTGATTTAATTTGTTAATTAATGCCCTTAAAAGTGTCAGATCGATAATAGTTGCAGGTAAACAGTTTCTTTCTAGCTCACTCTTTCTTTCAACCTTTCTCTTTCTTGAAAAAAGATATATATATAATGTATTTGGAACCTTTCTTACGTTTTGAAATGTTATATTTTTGGAATGAAATGAGGTTTGATTAAGATTTTTTATTGCGTTCTGTGTTGGTATAATATTTTTATATTTCTCTTTATAATTACTAGTTTTACTATTAAGAAGATTCTTTCACAAGAATAAGTATATAAATATCCTGTATATACATAAGTTTATGATATATGTACCACACCTTATACGGAGTGAGGCTTTAAGGGGAACGCACAGGAAATATTTTATCGGAAGCAGGGCTGCTAGACGTGATGTGATGTAGGTTCCCATTTGCTTAAAAGGATTATTCACTTGTGGAAGGTTCATATATTTCATACTTTTGGAGCGCGTTCGAACTTATATGTCCGCAAAAATTATTAATATTAATGAATATATTGTTTGCAGTATTTTTTTTGACAACATTATGTTTTTTTTTGTCATGTCTTGGCGGCTGTATAATTGTCCAGAGTAGGTTGATCCGTTCTGGTTTGGCAAAGAAATTTAATTTTTCTTCTTCCTCCACTGAGTTTTTCTATACTTCAGTGAGCCACTTCTTTCCTAATTTCGTAATATTTGAATATTTTATTTTAGCCCTACCATTATATCAGTTTGTCAAGCTTCTCAATATTGGACGACCGTGTGTTCCTCTGAGTCGCTATGTTCAAAATTATCCTTCAGCTCAAGCTAGATTTTCATTTACGCATTAGGTTTCCGTAATAAGACCGGTGGTAATCCATATCTAAGCTGGCATACCAGAAAAACTAGGATTATGAATAAAAAGGCTAATGACCTAAGAATACTGGGGAACACCCTGGGACTAATGTATGAAGATGGAATTTGGCGTCTTTATGAAAAATAGGGATCTATATAATAAATACCAGGACCTAATTATCGCAGCCAACATCAGGATCGAGAGTTTTGGCTATTTATGAGAATGGACAAGAATAGGATGACAAAAAGACTTTATGAGAGTTCATCAGATGGAAAGGGAAGTAGAGGGAGACCCAAGGGTCGGTGGAGAGATAGTGTACTACAAGACATAATATAGGCAGTTGAAGGTGAAAAGTTTATGTAACGGATAAAGAAAAGTGGATGGCAGAAGTTAAATATTCCAAGGGCTCCTATATGCGCTTGTTGCGCTTAGTGAAGAAGTACAATACATCATTCTTAAACTAGTTCGCATGTTTTCGTAAATTCGCATACTCAGAGAAAGTGAGACTGGCTGCGATTGATAATGTAACTAATTACGTTAATCGAAAATGTTTTTAATTAATACATTGTGTCATTCCACTAACAACAGGATGGAAATAATTTCTTTGGTTCAGAATCACACCTATTCGAATAAAAGTAAGATAATTTAGTAGAGGCTGCGACAGATCATCTGCTGTCTAAGTTTCTGAAAAATATGATAGCTACGCCAACAGCTATTCAAAACTTCGAACATTTGACAAAATCGGAATAAGCAAAGAAAAAAGGTAAGGTAGATAAAGAATGCTGATATACAATGTCACGTTAAAATATAAATAAAACTTTAGATTTAATGGTATTCACAACTTAAATATTGTTCTTGACTCATAAAAAAAAAATATTCATTTAGTATTTTCTTTACATAGAATACAAAAATCTTTATTTTCATGCAATAAATAATTATATTTAAATACATTGTTAAGTATCCTAGGCTTTAGCGATGTATTCAGATTCAGTTTCTGCGGTTTCGTAATCGTGATGTTTCTTTTTCTAAATAAAATCCGAAGAAGCCCGTAATACAGAACCCTGATAGAAATTTCACGGTAGACAGAGGCTAAAAGAATATCCAACAACAATATGCAAGAGAATTTCGCAGCGAAAATGAAAGCGGAAATCATTTCTTACGAATTCCGAATATTAACAGAAACAATATAATGTGGAAAAAGCTTCTATTGATAATTTGACAACCAAACTTCACCATAACTGTCGGAAATCAGTATGTCAGCGTTGGTTCACCAAAACGGAATGAAATCTATGGAATGGCAAAGGTCATTGAAAAGGTAAGGAACCTAGATGACTACAGCGGAGAAGGCTGCGATTAATCCTCTAACGAATTGTGAACAACATTTAAAAAAGTATGATGTGGAGCAGACAGCGATTGATCATATTGTTGAAGTTATTATAAGCTATTATTTTTCACTATCAGGTTTGATTTACTTTATTTGTATTTGTTAAAGAACATGAATTATAGTACGAAATATGATACAAAGTATTTACAAAATATGTCTTTACGTGCGTCGTTTCCCGCACTTCATAATAAAGCTTGAATTTCAGCAAATGCTTATTATAATAAACATAGTCCATCTGATATTAGATACATAATTTTACATCATTTATGAATCAATAACTAATATATATATATATATATATATATATATATATATATATATATATATATATATATATATATATATATATATATATATATAATATATATTACATTATATATAATATATATTATATTATATATATATTATATATATAATATATAATATATTATATATATATATAAAATTTGAGGTCCGTTCGGGTTTAAAACAGGATGATTCCCTTTCGCCTGTCCTGTTTAATTTAGCATTAGAACATGCCATTAGGAAGGTAATGAGCACCGAAAAATGGTTGAATCTGGGTCGGACAGCATCCGTGTTTGCCTATGCGGATGATCTGGTACTGTTAAGCGAAGACGTTGAAACTATAAAACTAAATACAACAACGTTAATGAAAGCCGGTAAAGAACTAGGACTCGAAATAAACGTGGATAAAAAAAAATATAAGGTTAGCTGCAAAAATGGCGATACTACTGGCGATATCGATGTAGATGGTAATATGTTTGAACAGGTAGAGAAATTTAGGTATCTAGGTTCTACGATAACTAGAAAAAAACGAAATTGAAGAAGAGGTTAGGGTTAGGCTGAAGGTGGGAAATGCTTGTTATTTTTCTATGACAAAACTACTTAGTTCCCGCCTCTTGTCCCGCAACTTAAAAATTAGAATCTATAAAACAACTATCTTGCCTACAGTTCTTTATGGATGCGAAACTTGGCCGCGTACATTAAGGGATGAGCAGCGTCTTAAGGTTTTTGAAAACAAAGTATTGCGTAGAATATTCGGACAGAAGAAGGATGAGTTAACCGAAGAGTTCAGAAGGTTACACAACGCCGAATTTCGTGAACTGTATCCGGGTAATATAATTGAGGTAATTTCATCGCGCCGAATCAAATGGGCTTGTAAAGTTGTTGGGCTTATTATCGAGAGAATTCCTAAAAAGTTAATATTTGCTGTGCCGAATGGTAAGCGTCCGAGGGGTAGACCGAAGCAAAGGTTTGAAGATTGCATTAAATCCGATCTGAAGGGACTGGGTTTGGACTGCGAACGGTGGAGGGAGATGTGTATTATGCGATTGGTGGTGCCGGCATCGAACCGCTAAACCTTTTATTATTATTATAATGAATTGTAGAATCAATCGCAGCCTGCTCCACTCTACTCATCAGGATGTCTTTTATTTCCATGTGCTGTCACTTTTTGCTATTCCAAACTTTTCATTCTATAATTGTGGAACAACGCTGACTAATTGATATCGGATATGTTTGCTGTTATTAATTAAATAGGAGATCAATCGCAGCCTTCTCCACTCGAATCTTCTGGACGTGTCTCTTTAGGAATTGAGGTAATACTTTGCACTTTCAAAGATTCGTTTCTGTGTTGGTGGAACAAAGCTGTCATATTGATCTCCTATGTCTTCCGATAATTTGGATCACCAGATGATCAATCGCAGCCTGCTCAACTCTAGTGATCAGGAGGTTTTTACTTTCTATTTGCTGTGATTTTGTGCTATACCAAACATTCCATTCTATGTTGGTGGATCAAAGCTGACTTATTCATCAAGTAGATATTTGTTGTTATCGATTAAGTAGGAGATTAATCGCAGCCTGCTCCACTCTAGTTTTCAGGATGGTTTTCAGGTAATACATAGCTATTCCATAGATTTCATACCATGTTGGTGGAACATCGTTTTCATACTGATCTCCTATACCTTATGTTAATTTGTATTGTCCGATAATCAATCGCAGCCTGCTCCATTCTAGACATCGAGATTTGTTTCCTGCCCATGTGCTGTCACTTTTTGCTATTCCAAACATTTCATTCTATGTTGGTGGAACAACGCTGACTTATTGATAGCGGAAAACAAACCATTATTATTCTAAAAGAAATTAATTACATCATCGTTTAGTAGCACGTGTTTTCTTCTCTTGCCTTCACTACTTCTTGAAGAGGCCTCGGCATACTTTCCACCAGTCGGGAAATGTTCCTTTGCTGGATGATAGCCCATTTCTCCCGAAGAGCCCTTTCAAGGTCCTGCAGTGTATCAGAAAGTGTTGCACGCGCTCTTATTCGTCTTCCGAGATTACCCCATAAATGCTAAATGGGGTTCAAATCTGGAGAACGTGCTGGCCAGGCTAAAACCTCAATATTGTTCTGTTCATGGAACGTCTGAACTATGCGGGCGACATGTGGGCGTGCATTATCGTGCATTAGAGTAGAACGATCGCCGATTTCGTTGAGGATAGGCAACACATGAGGTTCCAAAATCTCATCTACATAACGAATTGCCGTCAAAGACCCTCCACGAACAACAACCAATTCTGTGCGGCGCTCCATTGAAATCCCAGCCCACTTCATTAAGGAACCTAGTTGGAAAGATTGGCTCTGGGAAAAATTACAGGCTGCACATCTTTCGTTTCTTCTTCTCCACACCCTTTCACGCCCGTCTGGAGATCGAAGAGCGAATCTTGACTCATCTGTAAAAAGTACAGCACTCCATTCGTCCATAGTCTAATGGCTGTGTTCTCTAGCAAAAGCCAGCCGTGTTACTCTGTGAGTTCTGGTTAACTCTGGTCCTCCTAATGAACGAAAAGCCATTAATCCATACTCATTTAATCTTCTCCGAGCGGTACGTTCAGAAATTTGCACACCATAACTTCTTCGAGCTGATGAATCTCTTGAACAACGGTAAGGTGCCGGTTTCATAAAATTCTCAAAGTCAAAAACCGGTCAGCCCGTGGTTCTGTTTCCCTAGGCTGTCCAGAACCGGGCCTTCTATTGTAAGAACCAGTTTCCCGAAAACGCCTCACTGCGTCTCGTAAAGTTCCATATGAAACTCCGATGGCATTAGCTGCATATCTAATGGAACGACCGTCATCAATAGTGCCACACTACGTTCAACATTCTCAGCACTAAGAGGCATTTTAAAACTTAATATTGAAAAAATTAAAAGTCGGAGACTAAGAAATGTACTGCAAGAAACGGCACTGAACTAATGATACTGAATAAACATTTTGATTCCATAGAAAGTAAAAATTGAAATCTAGAATCATTTTATTGAATTAAGGATTAAGGGTTATTGTCCTCTATATTAACAGTCCTAATTGAAAACAAACAAAAAAATTACCTATTTATTCATTAAAAACAATAGACCAATCCAAATCAGAAATATTTTTAGATGAAAACGTTAAAAAATCAAGTGGGTGGAATTTTTTGCCTGTAAGTGTGTTTGTGGAACAACGTAGACGTATTAATCGCAGATATATTTGTTGTTATTAATTAAATAGGAGATCAATCGACGCCTATTCCACTCGAGTCTTCTGGATATGTTTCGTTTCCAATTGAGGTGATACTTCGCCTTTCCAAAGATTTCTTTTTATGTTTGTGGAACAAAGCTGACATACTGATCTTCCATATTTTCCGTAAATTTAGTTAGGCAGATAATCAATCGCAGCTGTTCCACATCATAGTTTTTTTCTGTTTACTTTTTATTTGTTTATACTTTCATTTGTATTTGTGTGATTCTTTGTTGAATTATTCCATCCATTGGTGGTATAACGCTGACATATTGAACATGGAGATATTTGTTTTTCATAATTAATTAGAGGATCAATCTTAGCCTGCTCCTCTTTAGTCATCATGATATCCTGTTTCCTAACTACCCAAACCTCTAATAATGAGGTTGCAAATCAGTCAATTATAAAATAGATCACAGGGACGGCCATACATTGATTATTTGGTGTTAATAATAATTTTAATAGTAACTGAATAATTAGATAATGGTTCTTTATTAAAATTGCCTATATTTCCTAAAAATCAAATTATATAATATCGTTATGAGAAAATTTTGAATTCCTGTTTTCTTTCATAAAATTGAAGCCCATATATTATTATCTATTTACTTTATTCTTTAAGTAATTAAGAAAATATACCTTAGTTCACAGATGAACTAACAAATGAAATAATGAATGATTGCCGACCTGTCAGTACTCCGAATTTAAAAGATGATTTAGACAATGTAAAGGAACTCAGAAACATCA
>CAKMRH010000025.1:0-25000 GCA_928085145.1 Nezara viridula | reverse complement strand
TGATGTTTCTGAGTTCCTTTACATTGTCTAAATCATCTTTTAAATTCGGAGTACTGACAGGTCGGCAATCATTCATTATTTCATTTGTTAGTTCATCTGTGAACTAAGGTATATTTTCTTAATTACTTAAAGAATAAAGTAAATAGATAATAATATATGGGCTTCAATTTTATGAAAGAAAACAGGAATTCAAAATTTTCTCATAACGATATTATATAATTTGATTTTTAGGAAATATAGGCAATTTTAATAAAGAACCATTATCTAATTATTCAGTTACTATTAAAATTATTATTAACACCAAATAATCAATGTATGGCCGTCCCTGTGATCTATTTTATAATTGACTGATTTGCAACCTCATTATTAGAGGTTTGGGTAGTTAGGAAACAGGATATCATGATGACTAAAGAGGAGCAGGCTAAGATTGATCCTCTAATTAATTATGAAAAACAAATATCTCCATGTTCAATATGTCAGCGTTATACCACCAATGGATGGAATAATTCAACAAAGAATCACACAAATACAAATGAAAGTATAAACAAATAAAAAGTAAACAGAAAAAAACTATGATGTGGAACAGCTGCGATTGATTATCTGCCTAACTAAATTTACGGAAAATATGGAAGATCAGTATGTCAGCTTTGTTCCACAAACATAAAAAGAAATCTTTGGAAAGGCGAAGTATCACCTCAATTGGAAACGAAACATATCCAGAAGACTCGAGTGGAATAGGCGTCGATTGATCTCCTATTTAATTAATAACAACAAATATATCTGCGATTAATACGTCTACGTTGTTCCACAAACACACTTACAGGCAAAAAATTCCACCCACTTGATTTTTTAACGTTTTCATCTAAAAATATTTCTGATTTGGATTGGTCTATTGTTTTTAATGAATAAATAGGTAATTTTTTTGTTTGTTTTCAATTAGGACTGTTAATATAGAGGACAATAACCCTTAATCCTTAATTCAATAAAATGATTCTAGATTTCAATTTTTACTTTCTATGGAATCAAAATGTTTATTCAGTATCATTAGTTCAGTGCCGTTTCTTGCAGTACATTTCTTAGTCTCCGACTTTTAATTTTTTCAATATTAAGTTTTAAAATGCCTCTTAGTGCTGAGAATGTTGAACGTAGTGTGGCACTATTGATGACGGTCGTTCCATTAGATATGCAGCTAATGCCATCGGAGTTTCATATGGAACTTTACGAGACGCAGTGAGGCGTTTTCGGGAAACTGGTTCTTACAATAGAAGGCCCGGTTCTGGACAGCCTAGGGAAACAGAACCACGGGCTGACCGGTTTTTGACTTTGAGAATTTTATGAAACCGGCACCTTACCGTTGTTCAAGAGATTCATCAGCTCGAAGAAGTTATGGTGTGCAAATTTCTGAACGTACCGCTCGGAGAAGATTAAATGAGTATGGATTAATGGCTTTTCGTTCATTAGGAGGACCAGAGTTAACCAGAACTCACAGAGTAACACGGCTGGCTTTTGCTAGAGAACACAGCCATTAGACTATGGACGAATGGAGTGCTGTACTTTTTACAGATGAGTCAAGATTCGCTCTTCGATCTCCAGACGGGCGTGAAAGGGTGTGGAGAAGAAGAAACGAAAGATGTGCAGCCTGTAATTTTTCCCAGAGCCAATCTTTCCAACTAGGTTCCTTAATGAAGTGGGCTGGGATTTCAATGGAGCGCCGCACAGAATTGGTTGTTGTTCGTGGAGGGTCTTTGACGGCAATTCGTTATGTAGATGAGATTTTGGAACCTCATGTGTTGCCTATCCTCAACGAAATCGGCGATCGTTCTACTCTAATGCACGATAATGCACGCCCACATGTCGCCCGCATAGTTCAGACGTTCCATGAACAGAACAATATTGAGGTTTTAGCCTGGCCAGCACGTTCTCCAGATTTGAACCCCATTTAGCATTTATGGGGTAATCTCGGAAGACGAATAAGAGCGCGTGCAACACTTTCTGATACACTGCAGGACCTTGAAAGGGCTCTTCGGGAGAAATGGGCTATCATCCAGCAAAGGAACATTTCCCGACTGGTGGAAAGTATGCCGAGGCCTCTTCAAGAAGTAGTGAAGGCAAGAGAAGAAAACACGTGCTACTAAACGATGATGTAATTAATTTCTTTTAGAATAATAATGGTTTGTTTTCCGCTATCAATAAGTCAGCGTTGTTCCACCAACATAGAATGAAATGTTTGGAATAGCAAAAAGTGACAGCACATGGGCAGGAAACAAATCTCGATGTCTAGAATGGAGCAGGCTGCGATTGATTATCGGACAATACAAATTAACATAAGGTATAGGAGATCAGTATGAAAACGATGTTCCACCAACATGGTATGAAATCTATGGAATAGCTATGTATTACCTGAAAACCATCCTGAAAACTAGAGTGGAGCAGGCTGCGATTAATCTCCTACTTAATCGATAACAACAAATATCTACTTGATGAATAAGTCAGCTTTGATCCACCAACATAGAATGGAATGTTTGGTATAGCACAAAATCACAGCAAATAGAAAGTAAAAACCTCCTGATCACTAGAGTTGAGCAGGCTGCGATTGATCATCTGGTGATCCAAATTATCGGAAGACATAGGAGATCAATATGACAGCTTTGTTCCACCAACACAGAAACGAATCTTTGAAAGTGCAAAGTATTACCTCAATTCCTAAAGAGACACGTCCAGAAGATTCGAGTGGAGAAGGCTGCGATTGATCTCCTATTTAATTAATAACAGCAAACATATCCGATATCAATTAGTCAGCGTTGTTCCACAATTATAGAATGAAAAGTTTGGAATAGCAAAAAGTGACAGCACATGGAAATAAAAGACATCCTGATGAGTAGAGTGGAGCAGGCTGCGATTGATTCTACAATTCATTATAATAATAATAAAAGGTTTAGCGGTTCGATGCCGGCACCACCAATCGCATAATACACATCTCCCTCCACCGTTCGCAGTCCAAACCCAGTCCCTTCAGATCGGATTTAATGCAATCTTCAAACCTTTGCTTCGGTCTACCCCTCGGACGCTTACCATTCGGCACAGCAAATATTAACTTTTTAGGAATTCTCTCGATAATAAGCCCAACAACTTTACAAGCCCATTTGATTCGGCGCGATGAAATTACCTCAATTATATTACCCGGATACAGTTCACGAAATTCGGCGTTGTGTAACCTTCTGAACTCTTCGGTTAACTCATCCTTCTTCTGTCCGAATATTCTACGCAATACTTTGTTTTCAAAAACCTTAAGACGCTGCTCATCCCTTAATGTACGCGGCCAAGTTTCGCATCCATAAAGAACTGTAGGCAAGATAGTTGTTTTATAGATTCTAATTTTTAAGTTGCGGGACAAGAGGCGGGAACTAAGTAGTTTTGTCATAGAAAAATAACAAGCATTTCCCACCTTCAGCCTAACCCTAACCTCTTCTTCAAATTCGTTTTTTCTAGTTATCGTAGAACCTAGATACCTAAATTTCTCTACCTGTTCAAACATATTACCATCTACATCGATATCGCCAGTAGTATCGCCATTTTTGCAGCTAACCTTATATTTTTTTTTATCCACGTTTATTTCGAGTCCTAGTTCTTTACCGGCTTTCATTAACGTTGTTGTATTTAGTTTTATAGTTTCAACGTCTTCGCTTAACAGTACCAGATCATCCGCATAGGCAAGCACGGATGTTGTCCCACCCAGATTCAACCATTTTTCGGTGCTCATTACCTTCCTAATGGCATGTTCTAATGCTAAATTAAACAGGACAGGCGAAAGGGAATCATCCTGTTTTAAACCCGAACGGACCTCAAATTTTTCTGACAAATTATTACCGATTCTAACTTTATTGAGTGTCTCCGTCAAGCACCTCCTGACTAGATTTACTAGTTTTTTTTTGGAATCCCCTGCTCGAGTAGAATATTATACAGTTTCTGGCGGTCAATAGAATCGTAAGCCTTTTTAAAATATATACACAGCTGGTGAACAATACAGTTATACTCCAAATTTTTATATTTGCCGTAAAGAAAATATTTGATCAATAGTCGAACGATTCCGTCTAAATCCGCATTGGTAGTCTCTGATAATTTCCTCGGCGTATTCCCTGATTCGACTGGTTAAGATTAAAGTGAATATTTTATAACACACCGGAATGAGTGAAATTCCTCGATAGTTATTACAATCCGTCCTCGGACCCTTTTTGTGAATCGGAATAAGAATAGATTCTTTCCATTCATCAGGTAATTTCTCATTCACCCAGATCTTTTTAACCAACCGATGTATTTTAGAAACTCCAGCTTCCCCGCATGCCTTAATTAGTTCAGTAGGAATATTATCGGTTCCCGCTGCTTTATAAGATTTTAATATTCCGATAGCTACTTCAACTTCCTCTTTACTTGGTCCCTCTATTAAGGGTTCAGCGCTCTGGTACTCAGAAGGAGGACACAGATCATAATTTCCCGTATTTAAAATATTGTCAAAGTGGTCCTTAAACTTATTCAATATGTCAACCGGATCGGTAAGAATATTGTTCTTATCATCCCTAATTCCAGACGTTGCCGGCCCTACTCATTTACGTGGTATTTTTATACCTTTATACATGTCTCTTACGTTATTTTCGATTCTATTAGTTTCTATTTCAATTATTTTATTTTTAAGACACTCCGTTTTTTTATTTTTGAGCAATTTTGTCGTTTCGTTCTTTGAGGTTCGGAAGTGTTCCAGATTGTCTTCGCTAGGATTATTTAGAGCTTTTAATTTAGCGGCTATTCTTTTTTCGCACATGTTTAAGCAATCTTCATCAAACCACGGTTTGTTATTCTTATTTTTCTTTCTTCCTAGACACGAGTTACGGACCGTTAATATTATCCCTGATCTCTACCCATAACTTGTCAATATCCCCATGGCCCTCGTCAGGAAGCTCTAAAGCTTCAAACCTATTCTTAACATCTAGCTCGAATTTGTTTCTAATTGATGGATTTTTTAATTTTTCAAAATTAAAATTCTCAAAATCGAAACGGTTTTCTTTTTTCCTTTTTATATTAAGTTTTTGTCGAAGTTTCGCGATTACTAATTCATGATCCGACCCACATTCTACTCCACGATAATACCGTACATTAATTTTACTGCTTTGCCAGCTTTGTTGTATCAATACATGATCGATTTGATTTCGTGTTTGCGAACCGGTGATGTCCAAGTATATTTATGAATAT
Source organism: Nezara viridula (assembly GCA_928085145.1). NCBI lineage: Eukaryota > Metazoa > Arthropoda > Insecta > Hemiptera > Pentatomidae > Nezara > Nezara viridula. The sequence continues at coordinate 19,756 of CAKMRH010000025.1, read as the reverse complement.
CCTTATGTTTAAATGTCGTACTTTTAATTATCAGGTTTTTCGAGATTGCAAAGTTTATCAGACGGATCTCATTATCATTACTATATGCGTGCAAACTTTCTTTACCAATCGTTGTAATATAAATTTCTTCCCTTCCTACCTTTGCGTTCGCGTCACCTAGAATTATTTTCATGTAGTTTCGCGGTAGTTTATCATAAATCCATCCGATTCAATCGTAAAATTCACTTTTGATTTCATCGTCACTGTCTTCGGCCGAACAATGTATGTTTATTCATGCGATTTTAAACCAACGTCCCTGAAATTAAAAGCAAACGCATCTTGGTGACTATTGTGGAACATGCTGCAATTGATCATTTATCGTTCTAAATTAACGGAAGATATAGGAGATCAGTATGACAGCGTTGTTCCACCAACAAGGAATAGAATTCATGAAATGGCAAAATATCACATTAATTGAAAAAGAAAATATCCTGATGACTAGAGTGTAGCAGGCTGCGACTGATCTCCTACTTATATAACAACAATAAACATTACCGCGATCAATAAGTCAGCGTTGTTCTACCAACATAGATCGGAATAATATGAATAGCAAAAAAGCATATCAAATTAAAAGAAGACGCATCTTGGTGACTAGTGTGGAACATGCTGCGATTGATCATTTGGCGTTCTAAATTAACGGAAGATATAGGAGATCAGTATGACAGCGTTGTTCCACCAACAAGGAATAGAATCAATGAAATGGCAAAGTGCCACCTTAACTGAAAAAGATAATATCCTAATGACTAAAATGGAGCAGACTGCAACTGATCTCCTACTTATATAATAACAACAAACATGTCCGCGATCAATAAGTCAGCGTTGTTCCACAAAAATAGAATGAAATCATTGGAATAGCATAAAACGACAGAAAAAAAAAAGTAAAAACCTGCTGTTCACTAGAGTGGGGCAGGCTACAATTGATCATTTGGCGTTCTAAATTAACGGAAGATATAGGAGATCAGTATGACAGCTTTGTTCCATCAACAAGGAATAGAATCAATGAAATGGCAAAGTGTTACCTTAATTGAAAAAGAAAATATCCTGATGACTAAAGTGGAACAGGCTGCGACTGATCTCCTACTTATATAATAACAACAAACATGTCCGCGATCAATAAGTCAGAGTTGTTCCACCAACATAGATCGGAATATTATGAATAGCAAAATAGCATAGCAAATGAAAAGCAAACGCATCTTGGTGACTAGGGTGGAGAAGGCTGCGATTGATCATTTGGCGTCTAAATTAACGGAAATCTTCACAAACAGAGATCACGCAACGTAGCGACGAAAACCCTTGGACCTGCTCAAAAAAGTTGCCCTGAGCCACCTGAATTTGAAAATCAGGAAACATTCCCAGCTTTGCCGACTTCACCTTCCATCGCCGTCCAACAACAACCATCCATCTCTACACTTAAGGATTATCCTCAACAGAGTTCAAGAAATTCTCAATGGCAGCCTTGCATCACTAAGAAGCAGCCTCAAAGTCAGGCGCATCAAACCTCCCAATCCAAGCCCAAAAGCTCTAATACTCAACCTCAACAGCCTCGTCAGCCAATCCATCCCCATCAGCTACCCTTAAGGGTCAAACTCCCGCCAGAGCATCCACACCCAGCTCCACACGTTCCTACTCCCAAGATGAACCTCCCATCACAAGTCCAACAGAATTTAGATCCTACTCCTCGTACCCCACGTCGGACCCACCCTCCACCCAGCAATCCTATTCGCATAGATTACTCATCACAACCTCACGACCTAAATCCACTTCCCAGCCAAACATCATCCGACATCAACTCTATCCTATGATCATTCCTGATAGATCTTCAACAGACTATCAAACCGCTTATAACTCTTCTCACAAGGCTCCTTTCCGAAATCCCGTTTAACTTCCGATGAATACAGGGCCCCTTGCTATCCTCTTATGGAACGCTAACGGACTACAAAACCACCGTGACGAACTAGACATATTTCTCCATGACAATTATATTGACATTGCTCTCCTGACAGAAACTCATTTCATTCAACGGACACAATTCTACATACGTGACTACATCACTTATAGATCTGACCATCCAGACAACACTTCCCACGCTGGCTCTTGCATCCTTATACATAAATCTCTATCACATTCCCTTATCCCTTCTACTCCAACTGATGCCATTCAATCAACTTCTGTAATCCTTTCAACTCGTCCTTTCCATCTAACACTTTCAGTTGTATACTGTCCTCCTGGTAATTCCCTCTCTTATAGCCTACTTGATTGCTTATTTCAATCCCTCGGAGCGCGCTTTATTGCTGGAGGAGACTACAATGCTAAACACCAACGATGGGGTTGTCGAACATCCAACTCCCTCGGTAGCATCCTATCACGTGTCTCTTCTTCCAACAGTTATTCAATCCTCTCACCCATAAATCCTACATATTGGCCTACATCTCTGAAAAAACGTCCCGATATCCTGGATATATTTATCACCTCCCAGATTTCCGCCTCCCAATCCATTATCAAATCCCTGGATGAACTTTCGTCAGATCATAGTCCAGTTTTGCTTTTACTACATTCGAACTTTGCTCCTAGACCTACACCTCCAAAACTAATTACAGGACGAGTGAACTGGGACAAATTTCGTCATGATCTGGAAGATAAACTGGACTTAAAAATTCCCCTTAAGACAAAACAACATATTGATAATGCCATAGAAAACCTTAATACAACTATAACAACGAGTATAAATAATAACACATTTGTTAATAATAAAAGCAATAATTTAAGACATATTAACTTGCCACAGCATATTCGAATCTTATTAAGGGATAAACGCAGAGCAAGATCGAAGCGGCACAGGACTAGATATCCTTCAGACAAAACGTACTATACCGAATTGACTAACAAACTAAAATCAGAGATCAGAAAATATAAAACTCAACAATTACTGAACCTAACTGAAAATATTACAACAACTGACAAATCACTATGGACTACAACCAAAAAACTTCTGAAGTTTAAAGATTTTAATCACCCACTTCTTACTGAATTCCAAACCTGGTCCAAATCCGACGAAGAAAAAGCCCAGTTATTCGGTCAACATCTGTTCCAAATTTTCAACCCACATCCTGATATCCTTAATCCAACCCACATCGAATGTATTGAATCAGAACTGGATACTCCTCTCCAAATGTCCCTTCCGCCTAAAGCATTTCATCCCACAGAAATATCCAACATCATTAAAAGATTACCCTCCTATAAAGCTCCTGGACATGACCTAATAACATCCCAGATCTTGAAACTTCTTCCTCGAAAAGCCATCCTATTCCTTACTTTCATATATAATGCTGTACTCCGATCAACATATTTCCCTGATCCTTGGAAGATATATATTGTCAAAATGATCCACAAACCCAAAAAGCCACCAGAATATCCATCCTCTTACCGTCCCATCTCTCTGTTACCCATCATGGGAAAAATCCTGGAAAAACTAATCTTAAAACGCCTGTACCCAATCCTAGATTCTAATCACATAATCCCAGATCACCAATTTGGATTCCGCTCCTCCCATTCCACTATACAGCAATGCCATCGTGTGGTAGACGTAGTATCCTCTGCATTGGAGCGCGGTATGTACTGTACGGGAGCCTTTCTCGATGTTGAACAGGCGTTTGATAGAGTTTGGCACCCGGGACTGCTGTGCAAACTCCGAAAATTCCTACCATCTACCTACTTCCTCATTATCCGTTCCTACCTTAATGATAGATACTTTAAAGTAAATCACAACAATGTATATACATCCGGTTTTTCCCAGTCTGCAGGTGTTCCTCAAGATAGTGTCCTAGGTCCTATCCTTTACACAGTTTATACAGCTGACATCCCAACCCATCCCAACACTGTCATCACCACATATGCTGATGACACATGTATCCTATCAGTCAATAACGACCCATCTATTGCATCCCAAACCCTTCAATCCCACATCACAAACCTTGAAGAATGGTGTCAGAACTGGAGAATTAAAATAAATTCCCATAAATCCCATCAAATTACCTTCACCCTTCGTCGTAAACCAATGACTTCCTGTCCTTCAGTATCCTTTAATAACACCTCACTTATTCCTGTTGAACAAATCCGTTACCTAGGACTCCATCTGGACAAACGTCTAACTTGGAATCCTCATACCAGACTGAAACGACAAGAAACCGCTCGACGTTTCCGACTACTTCAACACTTACTAGACAAACGCTCTAACCTTCCAATTAATTATAAAAGACTGATTTACATGACTATAATAAGGCCTATTTGGACTTACGAGGTTGAGCTATGGGGCTCCACCAAGCCTTCAAATTCCTCTCGCATATAGTCCTTGCAAACCAAAATCCTTCGTAAAATCCTCAATGCTCCTTACTTTGTTACAAATAAAATTATCCATAATGACCTTAATGTTCCTTATGTATCAGATTTGGCCCAATCCAGATATCTGTCCTTCCATAATAAACTTCATAACCATCCCAACCCTCTTGTCTCTAACCTAGCTTCCTATTCAATCCCTGATGCCCCCTTGATCTTCTAATATAGACATATTATTAGAGTGCTACCAATGGGTAGTTTCTCAACATGTGTTCCATGTCTTTATACCAATGTGCAAATTTACTAGATGTATTTTTTTGTATACAGTTGTAAATATCATTTAAAATAAATAAATAAAAAAAAAATTAACCCAAGATATAGGAGATCAGTATGACAGCGTTGTTCCACCAACAAGAAATAGAATCAATAAAATGGCAAAGTGTCACCTTAATTGAAAAAGAGAATATCCTGATGACTAGAATTAAGCAGACTGCAACTGATCTCCTACTTATATAATACTAACAAACATGTCCGCCATCAATAAGTCAGCGTTGTTCCAAAAAATAGAACGAAATCATTGGTATAGCATAAAATCTCAGCACACAAAAAGTAAAAACCCCTTGATCACTAGTGTGGAGCAGGCTGTGAATGATCATTTTTCTTTCTAAATCAACGGAAGATATAGGAGATCAGTATGAGAGCGTTGTTCCACCAACAAGGAATAAAATCGATGAAATGGCATAATATGACCTTAAATGAAAACGAAAATATCCTGATGAATAGAGTGGAACAGGCTGCGACTGATCTCCTACTTATATAATAACAACTAACATGTCCGCGATCAATAAGTCAGCGTTGTTCCACAAAAATAGAATGAAATCATTAGTATAGCATAAAATTTCAGCACAAAAAAGTAAAGATCTCTTGATCACTAGTGTGGAGCAGGCTGCGATTGATCATTTGGCGTTCTAAATCAAAGGAAGATATAGGAGATCAGCATGACAGCGTTGTTCCACCAACAAGGAATAAAATCGATGGAATGGCATAATATGACCTTAATTGAAAAAGAAAATATCCTGATGACTAGAGTTGAGCAGGCTGCGATTGATCTCCTATTAAATTAATTACGGCAAAACAATGTAAGCGATCAATTTGTCAGCGTTGTTCCACAAAAATAAAAGGAAATCATTGGTATAGCATTACATTTCATCAAATGAAAATTAAAAACCTCCTAATCACTGGAGTGGAGCAGGCTGCGATTGATCATTTGGCGTTCTAGATGAACGGAAGATATAGGAGATCAGTATGACAGCGTTGTTCCACCAAGAAGGAATAGAATCAATGAAATGGCAAAGTATCACCTTAATTAAAAAAGAAAATATCCTGATGACTAGAGTGGAGCAGGCTGCGATTGATCTCCTACTTAATTAATTACAGCAGAACATTGTAAGCGATCAATAAGTCAGCGTTGTTCCAAAAAATAGAACGAAATCATTGGTATAGCATAAAATCTCAGCACACAAAAAGTAAAAACCTCTTGATCACTAGTGTGGAGCAGGATGTGATTATCATTTTCATAAAAAGCGCCCCCCCAAAACCTATAAGTCGACCCTGATATCGATTTAATCAAAAAAGTTTTAAAAAAACGGGGGCGGGGGGGCCCAATCTCAAATTGGTTATCATTTTCATAAAAAGCGCCCCCCGAAACCTATAAGTCGACCCTGATATCGATTTAATCCCAAAAGTTAAAAAAAAACGGGGGCGGGGGCCCTAATCTCAAATTGGTTATCATTTTCATAAAAAGCGCCCCCCGAAACCTATAAGTCGACCCTGATATCGATTTAATCCCAAAAGTTAAAAAAAGTCGAGGCTCGGGGGGCCCAATCTCAAATTGGATATCATTTTCATAAAAAGCGCCCCCCAAAACCTCTAAGTCGACCCTGATATCGATTTAATCCCAAAAGTTAAAAAAAGTCGAGGCCCGGGGGGCCCAATCTCAAATTGGATATCATTTTCATAAAAAGCGCCCCCCGAAACCTATAAGTCGACCCTGATATCGATTTAATCCCAAAAGTTAAAAAAAAAACGGGGGCGGGGGGCCCAATCTCAAATTGGTTATCATTTTCATAAAAAGCGCCCCCCGAAACCTATAAGTCGACCCTGATATCAATTTAATCCAAAAAGTTAAAAAAAGTCGAGGCCCGGGGGGCCCAATCTCAAATTGGATATCATTTTCATAAAAAGCGCCCCCCCAAAACCTATAAGTCGACCCTGATATCGATTTAATCCCAAAAGTTAAAAAAAAACGGGGGCGGGGGGGTCCAATCTCAAATTGGTTATCATTTTCATAAAAAGCGCCCCCCAAAACCTATAAGTCGACCCCGATATCGATTTAATCCCAAAAGTTAAAAAAAAACGGGGGCGGGGGGGCCAATCTCAAATTGGATATCATTTTCATAAAAAGCGCCCCCCAAAACATATACGTGGACCCCGATATCGAATAAATCGGAAAGCTGAAAAAAAAATTACGTTAAATAAAATAAAAACATTTTTTTTTTCAAAATTACTCATGGCGTTAAAATTTTTCATGAGTAATTTACTCATGGAGAAACATTTTTCACGAGTGATTTACTCATGAAGGAAAAATATTTCACGAGTAATTTTCAAAATTACTCATGGCTAAGCTTCCAAGAGTGATCACTCGTGACGTCACTGCTCGACATTTACTCGAGTAAATGCCCAACACTGAACAGGCTGCGATTGATCATATGGCGTTCTAAATCAACGGAAGATATAGGAGATCAGTATGACAGCGTTGTTCCACCAACAAGGAATAAAATCCATGAAATGGCAAAGTATCACCTTAATTGAAAAAGAAAATATCCTGATGACTAGAGTGGAGCAGGCTGCGACTGATCTCCTACTTAATTAATTACAGCAAAACAATGTAAGCGATCAATAAGTCAGCGTTGTTCCACAAAAATAAAAGGAAATCATTGGTATAGCATTACATCTCATCAAATGAATATTAAATACCTCCTGATCACTGGAGTGGAGCAGGCTGCGATTAATCATTTGACGTTCTAAATCAATGGAAGATGTAGGAGATCAGTATGACAGCGTTGTTCCACCAGAAAGGAATAGAATCTATCAAATGGCAAAGTTTCACCTTAATTGAAAAAGAAAATATCCTGATGACTAGAGTGGAACAGGCTGCGACTGATCATTTGGCGTTTTAAATTAACGGAAGATATAGGAGATCAGTATGACAGCGTTGTTCCACCAAAAAGGAATAGAATCGATGAAATGGCAAAGTATCACCTTAATTGAAAAAGAAAATATCCTGATGACTAGAGTGGAGCAGGCTGCGACTGATCTCCTACTTAATTAATTACAGCAAAACAATGTAAGCGATCAATAAGTCAGCGTTGTTCCACAAAAATAAGAGGAAATCATTGGTATAGCATAACATCTCATCAAATGAAAATTAAAAACCTCTTGATCACTGGAGTGGAGCAGGCTGCGATTGATCATTTGGCGTTCTAAATCAACGGAAGATATAGGAGATCAGTATGACAGCGTTGTTCCACCAACAAGGAATAGAATCGATGAAATGGCATAATATGACCTTAATTGAAAACGAAAATATCCTGATGACTAGAGTGGAGCAGGCTGCGACTGATCTCCTACATATATAATAACAACAAACATGTCTGCCATCAATAAGTCAGCGTTGTTCCAAAAATTAGAACGAAATCATTGGTATAGCATAAAATCTCAGCACACAAAAAGTAAAAACCTCTTGATCACTAGTGTGGAGCAGGATGTGATTGATCATTTTTCTTTCTAAATCAACGGAAGATATAGGAGATCAGTATGAGAGCGTTGTTAAACCAACAAGGAATAAAATCGATGAAATGGCATAGTATGACCTTAAATGAAAACGAAAATATCCTGATGAATAGAGTGGAACAGGCTGCGACTGATCTCCTACTTTTATAATAACAACAAACATGTCCGAGATCAATAAGTCAGCGTTGTTCCATCAACAAAGATCAGAATATTATGAATAGCAAAATAGCATAGCAAATTAAAAGCAAACGCATCTTGGTGACTAGTGTGGAGCAGGCTGCGATTGATCATTTGGCGTTCTAAATTAACGGAAGATATAGGAGATCAGTATGACAGCGTTGTTCCACCAACAAGGAGTAGAACCAATGAAATGGAAAAGTGTCACCTTAATTGAAAAAGAAAATATCCTGATGACTAGAGTGGAACAGGCTGCAGCAGATCTCCTACTTATATAATAACAACAAACATGTCCGCGATCAATAAGTCAACGTTGTTCCACTAACAAGGAATAAAATCGATAAAATGGCATAATATGGCCTTAATTGAAAACGAGAATATTCTGATGACTAGAGCGTATCAGGCTGCGACTGATCTCCTACTTATATAATATACAACAAACATGTCCGCGATCAATAAGTCAGCGTTGTTCCACAAAAATAGAATGAAATCATTGGTATAGCATAACATCTCATCAAATGAAAATTAAAAACCTCCTGATCACTGGAGTGGAGCAGGCTGCGATTGATCATTTGGCGTTCTAAATCAACGGAAGATATAGGAGATCAGTATGACAGCGTTGTTCCACCAACAAGGAATAGAATCGATGAAATGGCAAAGTATCACCTTAATTGAAAAAGAAAATATCCTGATGACTAGAGTGGAGCAGGCTGCGACTGATCTCCTACTTATATAATAACAACAAACATGTCCGCGATCAATAAGTCAGCGTTGTTCCACAAAAATAGAATGAAATCATTGGTATAGCATAAATCTCAGCACATAAAAAGTAAAAACCTCTTGATCACTAGAGTGGAGCAGGCTGCGATTGATCATTTGGCGTTCTAAATCAACGGAAGATATAGGAGATCAGTATGACAGCGTTGTTCCACCAACAAGGAATAAAATCGATGAAATGGCATAATATGACCTTAATTGAAAACGAAAATATCCTGATGACTAGAGTGGAACAGGCTGCGACTGATCATTTGGCGTTCTAAATCAACGGAAGATATAGGAGATCAGTATGACAGCGTTGTTCCACCAAGAAGGAATAGAATCGATGAAATGGCATAATATGACCTTAATTGAAAACGAAAATATCCTGATGACTAGAGTGGAACAGGCTGCGACTGATCATTTGGCGTTCTAAATCAACGGAAGATATAGGAGATCAGTATGACAGCGTTGTTCCACCAAGAAGGAATAGAATCGATGAAATGGCATAATATGACCTTAATTGAAAACGAAAATATCCTGATGACTAGAGTGTAACAGGCTGCGACTGATCTCCTACTTATATAATAACAACAAACATGTCCGAGATCAATAAGTCAGCGTTGTTCCACAAAAATAGAATGAAATCATTGGTATAGCATAAAATCTCTGCACAAAAAAGTAAAAACCTCTTGATCACTAGTGTGGAGCAGGCTGCGATTGATCATATGGCGTTCTAAATCAACGGAAGATATAGGAGATCAGTATGACAGCGTTGTTCCACCAACAAAGAATAAAATATATGAAATGGCAAAGTATCACCTTAAATGAAAAAGAAAATATCCTGATGACTAGAGTGGAGCAGGCTGCGATTGATCTCCTACTAAATTAAATACAGCAAAACAATGTAAGCGATCAATAGAAATGAAAAAAATAGAATCAAATCATTGGTATAGCATAAAATCTGAGCACATAAAAAGTAAAAACCTCTTGATCACTAGTGTGGAGCAGGCTGCGATTGATCTCCTACTTATATAATAACAACAAACATGTCCGCGATCAATAAGTCAGCGTTGTTCCACAAAAATAGAATGAAATCATTGGTATAGCATAACATCTCATCAAATGAAAATCAAAAACCTATTGATCACTGGAGTGGAGCAGGCTGCGACTGATCTCCTACTTATATATACTAACAAACATGTCCGCGATCAATAAGTCAGCGTTGTTATACAAAAATAGAATAAAATCATTGGTATAGCATAGAATCATAGCAAATAAAGAGTAAAAACCTCTTGATAACTAGAGTGGAGCAGGCTACGATTAATCATTTGGCGTTCTAAATTAACGGAAGATATAGGAGATCAGTATGACAGCGTTGTTCCACCAACAAGGAATAAAATCGATAAAATGGCATAATATGACCTTAATTGAAAACGAAAATATCCTGATGACTAGAGTGGAACAGGCTGCGACTGATCATTTGGCGTTCTAAATCAACGGAAGATATAGGAGATCAGTATGACAGCGTTGTTCCACCAAGAAGGAATAGAATCGATGAAATGGCATAATATGACCTTAATTGAAAACGAAAATATCCTGATGACTAGAGTGGAACAGGCTGCGACTGATCATTTGGCGTTCTAAATCAACGGAAGATATAGGAGATCAGTATGACAGCGTTGTTCCACCAAGAAGGAATAGAATCGATGAAATGGCATAATATGACCTTAATTGAAAACGAAAATATCCTGATGACTAGAGTGTAACAGGCTGCGACTGATCTCCTACTTATATAATAACAACAAACATGTCCGCGATCAATAAGTCAGCGTTGTTCCACAAAAATAGAATGAAATCATTGGTATAGCATAAAATCTCAGCACATAAAAAGTAAAAACCTCTTGATCACTAGTGTGGAGCAGGCTGCGATTGATCATTTGGCGTTCTAAATCAACGGAAGATATAGGAGATCAGTATGACAGCGTTGTTCCACCAACAAGGAATAAAATCGATGAAATGGCAAAGTATGACCTTAATTGAAAAAGAAAATATCCTGATGACTAGAGTGGAACAGGCTGCGACTGATCTCCTACTTATATAATAACAACAAACATGTCCGCGATCAATAAGTCAGCGTTGTTCCACAAAAATAGAATGAAATCATTGGTATAGCATAACATCTCATCAAATGAAAATTAAAAACCTCTTGATCACTGGAGTGGAGCAGGCTGCGATTGATCATATGGCGTTCTAAATCAACGGAAGATATAGGAGATCAGTATGACAGCGTTGTTCCACCAACAAGGAATAAAATCCATGAAATGGCAAAGTATCACCTTAATTGAAAAAGAAAATATCCTGATGACTAGAGTGGAGCAGGCTGCGACTGATCTCCTACTTTATAATTTACAGCAAAACAATGTAAGCGATCAATAAGTCAGCGTTGTTCCACAAAAATAAAGGAAATAATTGGTATAGCATAACATCTCATCAAATGAAAATTAAAAACCTCTTGATCACTGGAGTGGAGCAGGCTGCGATTGATCATTTGGCGTTCTAAATCAACGGAAGATATAGGAGATCAGTATGACAGCGTTGTTCCACCAAAAGAGAATAAAATATATGAAATGGCAAAGTATCACCTTAATTGAAAAAGAAAATATCCTGATGACTAGAGTGGAGCAGGCTGCGACTGATCTCCTACTTATATAATAACAACAAACATGTCCGCGATCAATAAGTCAGCGTTGTTCCACAAAAATAGAATGAAATCATTGGTATAGCATAACATCTCAGCACATAAAAATTAAAAACCTCTTGATCACTGGAGTGGAGCAGGCTGCGATTAATCATTTGGCGTTCTAAATCAACGGAAGATATAGGAGATCAGTATGACAGCGTTGTTCCACCAAAAAGGAATAAAATCGATGAAATGGCATAATATGACCTTAATTGAAAACGAAAATATCCTGATGACTAGAGTGGAACAGGCTGCGACTGATCATTTGGCGTTCTAAATCAACGGAAGATATAGGAGATCAGTATGACAGCGTTGTTCCACCAAGAAGGAATAGAATCGATGAAATGGCATAATATGACCTTAATTGAAAACGAAAATATCCTGATGACTAGAGTGTAACAGGCTGCGACTGATCTCCTACTTATATAATAACAACAAACATGTCCGCGATCAATAAGTCAGCGTTGTTCCACAAAAATAGAATGAAATCATTGGTATAGCATAAAATCTCAGCACATAAAAAGTAAAAACCTCTTGATCACTAGTGTGGAGCAGGCTGCGATTGATCATTTGGCGTTCTAAATCAACGGAAGATATAGGAGATCAGTATGACAGCGTTGTTCCACCAACAAGGAATAAAATAGATGAAATGGCATAAGTATGACCTTAATTGAAAAAGAAAATATCCTGATGACTAGAGTGGAACAGGCTGCGACTGATCTCCTACTTTATAATTTACAGCAAAACAATGTAAGCGATCAATAAGTCAGCGTTGTTCCACAAAAATAAAATGAAATAATTGGTATAGCATAACATCTCATCAAATGAAAATTAAAAACCTCTTAATCACTGGAGTGGAGCAGGCTGCGATTGATCATTTGGCGTTCTAAATCAACGGAAGATATAGGAGATCAGTATGACAGCGTTGTTCCACCAACAAGGAATAAAATCCATGAAATGGCAAAGTATCACCTTAATTGAAAAAGAAAATATCCTGATGACTAGAGTGGAGCAGGCTGCGACTGATCTCCTACTTAATTAATTACAGCAAAACAATGTAAGCGATCAATAAGTCAGCGTTGTTCCACAAAAATAAAGGAAATCATTGGTATAGCATAACATCTCATCAAATGAATATTAAATACCTCCTGATCACTGGAGTGGAGCAGGCTGCGATTAATCATTTGACGTTCTAAATCAATGGAAGATGTAGGAGATCAGTATGACAGCGTTGTTCCACCAGGAAGGAATAGAATCTATCAAATGGCAAAGTTTCACCTTAATTGAAAAAGAAAATATCCTGATGACTAGAGTGGAACAGGCTGCGACTGATCATTTGGCGTTCTAAATCAACGGAAGATATAGGAGATCAGTATGACAGCGTTGTTCCACCAAGAAGGAATAGAATCGATGAAATGGCATAATATGACCTTAATTGAAAAAGAAAATATCCTGATGACTAGAGTGGAGCAGGCTGCGACTGATCTCCTACTTAATTAATTACAGCAAAACAATGTAAGCGATCAATAAGTCAGCGTTGTTTCACAAAAATAGAATGAAATCATTGGTATAGCATAAAATCTCAGCACATAAAAATTAAAAATCTCTTGATCACTAGTGTGGAGCAGGCTGCGATTGATCATATGGCGTTCTAAATCAACGGAAGATATAGGAGATCAGTATGACAGCGTTGTTCCACCAACAAAGAATAAAATCCATGAAATGGCAAAGTATCACCTTAATTGAAAAAGAAAATATCCTGATGACTAGAGTGGAGCAGGCTGCGATTGATCTCCTACTAAATTAAATACAGCAAAACAATGTAAGCGATCAATAAGTCAGCGTTGTTCCACAAAAATAAAAGGAAATCATTGGTATAGCATAACATCTCATCAAATGAAAATTAAAAACCTCTGATCACTGGAGTGGAGCAGGCTGCGATTGATCATTTGGCGTTCTAAATCAACGGAAGATATAGGAGATCAGTATGACAGCGTTGTTCCACCAAGAAGGAATAGAATCCATGAAATGGCAAAGTTTCACCTTAATTGAAAAAGAAAATATCCTGATGACTAGAGTGGAACAGGCTGCGACTGATCTCCTACTTATATAATAACAACAAACATGTCCGCGATCAATAAGTCAGTGTTGTTCCACAAAAATAGAATAAAGTCATTGGTATAGCATAAAACCACAAAAAAAAAAAGAGTAAAAACCTCCTGTTAACTAGAGTGGAGCAGGCTGCGATTGATCACTTGTAGTTCTAAATTAACTGAAGATATAGGAGATAAGTATGACAGCGTTGTTCAACCAACAACGAATAGAACCCATGAAATGACAAAGTATCACCTTAATTGAAAAAGAAAATATCCAGATGACTAGAGTGGAGCAGGCTGCGACTGATGTCCTAATTATATAATAACGACAAACATGTCCGCGATCATTAAGTCAGCGTTGTTCCACAAAAATAGAATGAAATCATTGGTATAGCATTACATCTCATCAAATGAAAATTAAAAACCTCCTGATCACTGAAGTGGAGCAGGCTGCGATTGATCATATGGCGTTCTAAATCAACGGAAGATATAGGAGATCAGTATGACAGCGTTGTTCCACAAACAAGGAATAGAATCCATGAAATGGCAAAGTATCACCTTAATTGAAAAAGAAAATATCCTGATGACTAGAGTTAAGCAGGCTGCGATTGATCTCCTACTTATTTAATTACAGCAAAACAATGTTCGCGATCAATAAGTTAGCGTTGTTCCACAAAAATAGAATAAAATCATTGGCAGAGAAAAAAATCACAGCAAATGGAACTTAAAAACATTTTAATCATTTGAGTATAGCAGGCTGCGGTTGATCATTGTTTCACCGCTATGTAACTAGTATTAGAAGTAATATTACTCTAAGAATTCATCACACATATCGTAAGAAAAGTAACGAAAGACTATAATATGAGGAATAGGCTGCAATTTAACATCTGGCATTCTAAGTTATGATATAGTGAAATATATATTAAAAGATCGTGATTTTAATATTATTCAACCAGAAAGGTAGAAGTTCCTCTGTTGTGGAGCATGTTGCTATTGATAATCATAAAATTTAGTTACGTAAAATTCACCAAGTTACAAAAACTCTTTAAAAACATTTAAAAAACTTAATAAAAAAAAAACGGAAACTTAAACGCATAAGAACTCTTAAACAATTTTTTAACTCCGCCATAGCCCGGTCCCAAGTCCGGGTTGAGAAAGGAGGAGGGTTGAGGGTCGTCCCACCTCGTAAAAAAACTTTTTTACGCGATTTCAATAATAAAATTCTTTGGTTAGTTTATCTCTAACAGGATACATATTTTTTAATTACATAATGACTAAACTAAATTAATAATACCACATCGACTACCATTCATTTGACAGTCAACAGGTAGTCACAAATTTCACATAACGATATTATATCATTCTAATTTAAAGTAATTGAGGCAATCTTAATACAGAATAAAAAACTAGTTATTTCAGTTATCAGTAGGCAGTCCCTGTGATCAATTTTTTTAATGTAATAAATTATCACCCTAAACAACATTTTGATGACTAGAGTGGAGCTTGCTGCGATCGATCAACTACATAAATGATTACAGCAAAACAATGTCCGTGATCAATAAGTCAGCATTGTTCTAAAAAAATAATATGAAATCATTGGTATATCTCATCAAATGAAAATTAAAAACCTCCTGATCGTTGGAGTGGAGCAGGATGCGATTAATCATTTGGCGTTCTAAATCAACGGAAGATATAGGAGATCGGTATGACAGCGTTGTTCCACCAAGAAAGAATAGAATCGATGAAATGGCATAATATGACCTTAATTGAAAAAGAAAATATCCTGATGACTAGAGTGGAGCAGGCTGCGACTGATCTCCTACTTAATTAATTACAGCAAAACAATGTATGCGATCAATAAGTCAGCGTTGTTCCACAAAAATAGAATGAAATCATTGGTATAGCATAAAACCACAGCAAATAAAAAGAGTAAAAACCTCTGTTCACTAGAGTGGAGCAGGCTGCGATTGATCTCCTACTTATATAATAACAACAAACATGTCCGCGATCAATAAGTCAGCGTTGTTCCATAAAAATATAATGAAATCATTGGTATAGCATAAGATCTTAGCACATAAAAATTAAAAAAAACTTGATGACTAGTGTGGAGCAGGCTGCGATTGATCTCCTACTTAATTGCAGCAAAACAATGTAAGGGACCAATAAGTCAGCGTTGTTCCACAAAAATAGAATGAAATCATTGGTATAGCATAATATCTTAGCACATAAAAAGTAAAGACATCTTGATCACTAGTGATGGAGCAGGCTGCGATTGATCATATGGCGTTCTAAATCAACGGAAGATATAGGAGATCAGTATGACAGCGTTGTTCCACCAACAAGGAATAAAATCGATGAAATGGCAAAGTATCACCTTAATTGAAAACAGAAAATATCCTGATGACTAGAGTGGAGCAGGCTGCGATTGATCTCCTACTAAATTAATTACAGCAAAACAATGTAAGCGATCAATAAGTCAGCGTTGTTCCACAAAAATAAAGGAAATCATTGGTATAGCATAACATCTCATCAAATGAAAATTAAAAACCTCCTGATCACTGGAGTGGAGCAGGCTGCGATTGATCATTTGGCGTTCTAAATCAACGGAAGATATAGGAGATCAGTATGACAGCGTTGTTCCACCAGGAAGGAATAGAATCCATGAAATGGCAAATTATCACCTTAATTAAAAAAGAAAATATCCTGATGACTAGAGTGGAACAGGCTGCGACTGATCTCCTAATTATATAATAACGACAAACATGTCCGCGATCATTAAGTCAGCGTTGTTCCACAAAAATATAATGAAATCATTGGTATATCATAACATCTCATCAAATGAATATCCTGAAATGAACCTCCTGATCGTTGGAGTGGAGCAGGATGCGATTAATCATCTGGCGTTCTAAATCAACGGAAGATATAGGAGATCGGTATGACAGCGTTGTTCCACTAACAAGCAATTGAATCCATGAAATGGCAAAGTATCACCTTAATTGAAAAAGAAAATATCCTGATGACTAGAGTGGAGCAGGCTGCGACTGATCTCCTACTTATTCAATTACAGCAAAACAATGTTCGCGATCAATAAGTTAGCGTTGTTCCACAAAAATAGAATAAAATCATTGGCAGAGAAAAAAATCACAGCAAATGGAACTTAAAAACATTTTAATCATTTGAGTATAGCAGGCTGCGGTTGATCATTGTTTCACCGCTATGTAACTAGTATTAGAAGTAATATTACTCTAAGAATTCATCACACATATCGTAAGACAAGTAACGAAAGACTATAATATGAGGAATAGGCTGCAATTTAACATCTGGCATTCTAAGTTAGGATATAGTGAAATATATATTAAAAGATCGTGATTTTAATATTATTCAACCAGAAAGGTAGAAGTTCCTCTGTTGTGGAGCATGTTGCTATTGATAATCATAAAATTTAGTTACGTAAAATTCACCAAGTTACAAAAACTCTTTAAAAACATTTAAAAAACTTAATAAAAAAAAAACGGAAACTTAAACGCATAAGAACTCTTAAACAATTTTTTAACTCCGCCATAGCCCGGTCCCAAGTCCGGGTTGAGAAAGGAGGAGGGTTGAGGGTCGTCCCACCTCGTAAAAAAACTTTTTTACGCGATTTCAATAATAAAATTCTTTGGTTAGTTTATCTCTAACAGGATACATATTTTTTAATTACATAATGACTAAACTAAATTAATAATACCACATCGACTACCATTCATTTGACAGTCAACAGGTAGTCACAAATTTCACATAACGATATTATATCATTCTAATTTAAAGTAATTGAGGCAATCTTAATGAAGAATAAAAAACTAGTTATTTCAGTTATCAATAGGCAATCCCTGTGATCTATTTTTTTAATTTCGTAAATTATCACCGTAAACAACATTTCGATGACTAGAGTCGAGCAGGCTGCGATCGATCTCCTACTTAAATAATTACAGCAAAACAATGTCCGTGATCAATAAGTCAGCGTTGTTCTAAAAAAATAATATGAAATCATTGGTATATCATAACATCTCATCAAATGAAAATTAAAAACCTCCTGATCGTTGGAGTGGAGCAGGATGCGATTAATCATTTGGCGTTCTAAATCAACGGAAGATATAGGAGATCGGTATGACAGCGTTGTTCCACCAAGAAAGAATAGAATCCATGAAATGGCAAAATTTCACCTTAATTCAAAAAGAAAATATCCTGATGACTAGAATGGAGCAGGCTGCGACTGATCTCCTACTTAATTAATTACAGCAAAACAATGTATGGGACCAATAAGTCAGCGTTGTTCCACAAAAATAGAATGAAATCATTGGTATAGCATAAAATCTGAGCACATAAAAAGTAAAAACATCTTGATCACTAGTGTGGAGCAGGCTGCGATTGATCATATGGCGTTCTAAATCAACGGAAGATATAGGAGATCAGTTTGACAGCGTTGTTCCACCAACAAGGAATAAAATCGATGAAATGGCATAATATGACCTTAATTGAAAACAAAAATATCCTGATGACTAGAGTGTAGCAATCTGCGATTGATCTCCTACTAAATTAATTACAGCAAAATAATGTAAGCGATCAATAGAAATGAAAAAAATAGAATCAAATCATTGGTATAGCATAAAATCTGAGCACATAAAAAGTAAAAACCTCATGATGACTAGTGTGGAGCAGGCTGCGATTGATCATATGGCGTTCTAAATCAACGGAAGATATAGGAGATCAGTAAGGCAGCGTTGTTCCGCCAACAAGGAATAAAATCGATGAAATGGCATAATATGACCTTAATTGAAAACAAAAATATCCTGATGACTAGAGTGTAGCAATCTGCGATTGATCTCCTACTAAATTAATTACAGCAAAATAATGTAAGCGATCAATAGAAATGAAAAAAATAGAATCAAATCATTGGTATAGCATAAAATCTGAGCACATAAAAAGTAAAAACCTCATGATGACTAGTGTGGAGCAGGCTGCGATTGATCATTTGTCGTTCTAAATCAACGAAAGATATTGGAGATCAGTATGACAGCGTTGTTAAACCAGGAAGGAATGGAATCCATGATATGGCAAATTTTTACCTTAATTAAAAAAGAAAATATCCTGATGACTAGAGTGGAACAGGCTGCGACTGATCTCCTACTTATATAATAACAACAAACATGTCCGCGATCAATAAGTCAGCGTTGTTCCACAAAAATAGAATAAAGTCATTGGTATAGCATAAAACCACAGGAAAAAAAATAGAGTAAAAACCTCCTGTTAACTAGAGTGGAGCAGGCTGCGATTGATCACTTGTAGTTCTAAATTAACTGAAGATATAGGAGATAAGTATGACAGTGTTGTTCAACCAACAACGAATAGAACCCATGAAATAACAAAATATCACCTTAATTGAAAAAGAAAATATCCTGATGACTAGAGTGGAGAAGGCTGCGACTGATCTCCTAATTATATAATAACGACAAACATGTCCGCGATCAATAAGTCAGCGTTGTTCCACAAAAATAGAATGAAATCATTGGTATAGCATTACATCTCATCAAATGAAGATTAAAAACCTCCTGATCACTGAAGTGGAGCAGGCTGAGATTGATCATTTGGCGTTCTAAATCAACGGAAGCTATAGGAGATCAGTATGACAGCGTTATTCCAATAACAAGCAATTGAATCCATGAAATGGCTGAGTATCACCTTAATTGAAAAAGAAAATATCCTGATGACTAGAGTTGAGCAT